>VDFB02072024.1:173060-257154 GCA_007258455.2 Sequoia sempervirens
GGAGAGAGAGAGAGAGAGAGAGAGAGAGAGAGAGAGAGAGAGAGAGAGAGAGAGTTGAGGGTAGAGGTTAGAGGGTTTAAGGGTTTATAGTTTATAGTTTAAGGGTAAAGGGTAGAAGTTAGACAAATCTATTTCACTCCAACCCCTCTCCCATTGTTAGGTCTTTCTCCCCACCCTAATTGGATAACTCTCTATCGCTCTCAAGTCTCTATCACTCTCAAGTCTCAGTCCCTACCACACTACCTAGACTAATCTCTCTCACTCCTATCCCCTCCCCCTCTATCTCAAGTCTCACTCCCTTCCTCTTTATATTGTGAAAGCATTTCAAAGCAACACATTTGGCGCTTGCCAAATTTGGCACTTTCCAAATTTGGTGAGCGCCAAATGTGTTTTACCTTGAAACGTTAAAATAGGGGTTGATCCTATGATTTAGGTCCACATGCTTTTGCATTTTCCTGGTTCAATGCTTTATCCGACATAGAAACACCTTTTTTATGCAGTTGACTCCCTATTGTACCAATCTATGCTTGATACATCACCTTTTTACCACCAATTTGCTTGCCAGATAATGTAGATGAAGAAATTTTGAAGTTTCTACATCATTTTATATTATCTCAGGTAATATATTCATTTTGGTAATATTGAAATGTTTATATTTAGTATGTTTTTTTTGTTTTTGACAATAATCTAAATTCCTTTAATGATTTTATTAATCATAACAATTGGACATAGAATTCAACATTGAATTATATGGGAGTTGCATAAAGAAGTTTAATTTTTATGAGTTTGAAGAAAAAAATGAAAAACATGACATAATCTTGATGAATTCATGTTTAAAATTATATAAACGACATGAACTTAACACAAATTTTCTTATGAATTCTGTTTTTATTGCTTATAGTAGTCCATTTTCAGCATGGCTTGTGGAATTCAACCTATTTCATTTTAGGTAGATGTTTATATTCAATTTTGTAATTTTGTTTTGACAATTTATAGACCATTCATTTGATGATTTTATTAATCTTCATTGTTACACATAGAATTTGACATTAAATTAGATGGATGCTGTATGTAAAAGTTTAATTTTTAGGAGCTTGAAGATATAAAATGGAAAGAATGACATAATAGATTCAAATTCATTATTACTGATGGTTGTGGGAAAATTTTTATTTCCAACTAATTTTGAAAACCTAAGAGCTTTCATCAATGTTAATACAATTTTCCATTAATTTTTTTGTGCCATAAAAAAATCACCTTCATCATGTACTTAGATAATTTCAAGTGACTCAAGACATAGTTGGTTTAATGCAAGTTTCCATTCTTTCATACCATTTACCGCTCTAAGAAAAAAAGGGAAAATTTTGTTCAATTGAAAATGATTTTTGTCTTTCTAAGTTACCTCATTGCCAAAGTAGTGAATAATTCCAAGATATAGCATCACAAACCCTTCTTTGAATTCATGTTCTTCATGGTTTGGCTAACAATCACAATGTGTTTTTAACAACAATAAGCACAAGATTCTCTAGTTTCCAAATGTGGTAGAAACTTATACCCTGGGTTTGACACAATTCTTTGCTCCTAAGCACTTTTTCACACTCCAAATACTCCCCTCAAACCCTTCTTAACATTGATCAACGCTTACATGAAGCAATTTTGTACAAATCCCTCAAAGTACTAGGTTTTACATATAATATAGTTGTAAAAAGAAACAAACTATCCTCAATAACTCACACAAAATGATGATTTAGCAACCCTCCCATTGTTAGCACATGCATATAGGCCTACAAAAAATTAGTACCAAGTTTCATATATTTTCCCCAGATGAATCAAAAGTTATGGGTTTTTTGAAGCTCACTATAAACCCTAGGTTGGGGACAATAATGTTTTATAAGATATGCAATGTTTGATAAGTCACATTATTTATGCAATGTAAATTGATGCTTTGAGTTTTAAAGATATGCAATGCAATGTAACCAACGATATCAATATGTTTCATAAAATGCAATGTAATTAGCGGTATGGATATGTTTGAAAAAATGCATTACAAGTATTTTTCTTGCAGTATGGAGGTAGATGTATGTATGAAAAATGTTGTAGCATAGGCATGTTTGATAATTCCAAACAACTTGCTTCCTTCTTTCATAAAATGCAATGTAATGAGCGTTATCAATATGTTTCATAAAATGCATTACTTTACTTTTGTTCTATGTGTGTTTGTGAACATGTAGCATTCAACATCATGCCGAGGAAATGAGAAAAGCATCTAACACCGGAAGAACGTGCTGTAAAAAATGCAAGGAGAAGAGAATCAAAAATTGCAGCTCATGAAGCAAATGAATTGTAGCCCATACAACTAGAAATTCCCGTGCAATCTAAGAGAGATGTGCAATTGGAAAAAAAGGGCATGAATGAAAAAAGTTGGTCAAAGGACACAAATGGATCCCCAAGTTGGAGGCACATCATCAACCATAGGTGAAGTTCAATGCACATCTCCAGTTGAAGACACACCAACAACATGTGGTCTTCCAAGTACATCAAAAATCACATCTATAGTTGAAGACACACCATCAACAACATTGCATTTCAAAAGTACATCAGCAAACACATCTCTATTTGAAGTCACTCCACAAATGACATCTCAAGTTGGAGGTACAACATCGTTTACATTTCAATCTCAAGGTATGCCATCAATTGCACCTTCGATTGAAGGTACACAATCTATCCCCAATGTTGTTGACATTCTTAACGTTGACATAAATTTACATTTGACAAATCCCCCTAGAGTTTTGCATAGAAAACCTATATTTTTGATTGATATTGATTCTAGTATTTTGAAATGGATGCCTAATAAGATTCCAAAACATACATGTCAAAGTTATGCACAAAGGATTTGGAGTTTATTTTTTGAGAAGCTAAGTGAGGGAGGAAGATGCCAACTATTTGTTGAAATGATGAGGAAACTTAAATTTAGGCCCACCATGAAGGATCTTGGGCTGAGAGTTTTGAATGACTCAAGTGAAAATTCTATTGTAAAGAACTTGATGAGTGCATACAAGAGCGTGGGTTCTACCTCACACATGAAGGATAGTTGTGCCACATGACGTGTGATGACAACAACACTGTTAAGCAGTCAAGCAAGGAACAAGGTGAACCTTACAAAGACGAGTAAGTCTTTGAAAATAAGTAGATCATCTCTAATGAGAGCCAAAGGAATGTGTGAAAGATTGGAGGATCCAAATAGCAATGAGTTATGGGCATTCTTGGGTAGAGTGTCATGGAAAGATAAAAGAATTGCTCAAGGCTTGAGATATTTAATAGTAGATTATTGGAAGGATAACACAAGGACCTCTCCTAATCAAAGAGATGTTGTAAGAAGGAGAATTGGTAGAAAAATTTGTTAGCCACATTCAAAGCATTATTTGGATACCACTCAAACCCAATTTTTTGCTGATTTTGTACATAAGTTTCCTGAAATTAAAATATGTCAAAGGTATTTTGAAATGCTAAAGCCTTTTTATGTCAAAATAAATCACACAAATTAATTTTTTTTGTAGAGTACATATTGAGTTTTCTAACCATTATGATGTTTATCGATGTATATGTGTAGATATGCATACTGACAATGTTTTGCAGGAATGTAACATAAGGCCTCCACCTAAATCCTCAAGGGAATTCTTAGCTTCCATTTTATGTGAAAGAGAGGATGGTCAATTTTTTTGTAAGTCATGTTTGGATGGAATGTGTGATCATTGTGGTGGCATGCAAAATTTTACAATTTTCCAACAAATGGCTAGTACAACACAATTGGAGACAAAATTATGGAATTTGGAAAATACAAGACAGTGGCCTACAGTCTAAAAGATGGGAAAGAAGAAAGGAAGTGTGAATTGGTTAATGATAATATTCCAGTTTATTAGTTTATGGGAATTTTTCATGATTAGGTGGTCTGTGAGTATGCAAGGCATACACATAGAGCTCAATGGTTGGAATCACAGTTCAAGTTATGCAAGGACATGTTTCCACTTCAAAACATGGTTTCAGTTGTTGAATTCATGGAGAACTACACACTACAACCACATAACGAGGTGCAATCATAGTACTACAACTCCACGTAGGTTGCTATATTTGTGCACATAACATTCATTCATGCAAATGATAGTACAGAGGATAACATAAAAGTATTGAGGGAGTATCAATTTTCCATCAATGATGATCACACACATTGTACTGAGTTTATGCAAGGTTGATTTTAGATGTTCTATGTTGATCTGGCTAACAGGGGCGTAAAATTCAGTCAACATATCATATGGTTAGATAACTGTACATCACAATTCAAGAATACCAAAATGTTTTACTAGTTGAGCAAGATGCATAGGATTAGTGGTGTTCAACATATGTGGAACTTCTTAGAGGCTGGGCATGGAAAGGGGTAGCATGATGGAGCAGTTGCATGTATCAAAAGAGCCCTAGCACGAGAAGAGTTAAAGTACAAAAATAGTGTAAAGTTGATAGATGCAAGATCAATTGTCGAGTGGTGCAATCATGCAATGGGTTCAGGTAGTGAAGGTAATTATTTAGTTCATATATTTTTAAATTTAGTAGATGGTACTAACATTGTAAAATATGAGAATTTTTGTACACTGAGCTACACTCTTTTAGAAGCTCCAATGCAGGTACATGGACTATCCATACACAGAAGATGGCATGCTTTTGTTCTGCATGTACATTTCAAGCATGGAATGATTGCAAGTCAACAGAGTGGGTTGACGAATGGTATGCAAGAAGGCTAACCCCACTTGACACTTATCAGCTCCCAATGACTCTACAAATCACAAAGATGTAATCATCTATTAACTTTGATCATGTATCAGACCTAGTAGAACCAGGTAATATATCTTATAGGTTTTATTTTGATGTTCATTAAATACATCTAAAAGAATGAACATATCAATGCAAGGCACATTTATGCGGTGATTACAGATGAAGACAATGAAGAGGGTGCAAGTTATTATGTTTCATTGTATCGAGGCCAAAAAGAAATTGGAGGCCCTAGTTATAGATGGAGAAAACATAGAATATCCTACAGGTTTGGTAGTTGTTACTGGAACATGGCTTAGAAGGTACCTAGTTAAGAATGTTGTAGTTTGGTTGTTTGAGGACTTCAAAATGCATCAGAAGATTCTTCACTACTCGAACCTTGTCATTGCCACAACATTCATTTGATCAAATATAAGGGTAGACCTGTGAACAAGAACTTGTGGAAAGTGCGTGAGTTTGACCACGAGGCAATACTTGACACAATAAAGAGTAGAGAAGACCTAGATGGTTCCATGGATTGATTTGTAAGTATGCATATTGAATTTGTAAAGTCATGTTATTGATCACTGCTTTCTTTCAAGCGTTTAAGTTTTATTGTAGAAGGGTTTGGAAAATTGCACTATTGTTAATTTGCAAAATGATGATTATATGCTTCTCTCTATTGACCACCTTTAAGTTGGTATTATCTATTAGTGTTTGATGTCATATGAATTTAGGACTATCATTGATGCATTTGTGACTATAGGTTATACTTAAGCTTTTCAACTTAATAAAATAGCATCAGTTGCTAGTGCAAGTGTTCAGTGGTGTGAGAAACATCGGTTGCTAGTGCATTTTTTGGTTCTCAATATTCTCTTTCTTTTCCATTTCATAGATTTCTCAAATTCTTATATGCTCCATGTTTTATGTTAATTATGTCAGTGATATATTTGAAATTTATACGTATGATCATCAAGAGATGAGAAATTAGTGAAAGATGGGCCACATCACCATTGTAGGACCTTCAATCGATCTACTTACAACATGCATGAAGGTGATAATAGATCTCGTCAGAAGGTGTATGTCTGACATTATTCAATTATTGGTCTTTTAATGATTTTTATGTGAGTCCATGTCTAAAATTGTTAGGCTTTTGTAGGATTGTTTTGGACCAAATTCCAGTGACAGTACACAACCACAAAGAGGCTACTACCCATGTGTTTCCAAGGGAGCAGGGGAAGTACATGTTTTGAAGCATTTTGGAATGCAAATAACTAGGCCACCTGAGGTGGATTATAGAAAAGAAACTGGGTAGAAACTCCTTTTGTTTCTTCTTGTACAATATATTTCGTGATTTGGGCTGCAAATGGGAGGATTATTTCCCTACATGTATTGCTACAAATATTGAGAAATAGGAGGACTTTCAAGATGTTCTTCCATCACTATTGTACTATTTGTTATTGAATTAGAGTATTTTTTGATATACAAAAACTATGAGAAATTAATACATGAAAACATGTATATTCCTTAATATATACCTCAATTAAATGTGTATAGTACATTTAAAGTTATTTGTAATGGTTTATGGTTTACATTTAAAGTTGTCTTGAAGGAAAAGCGTGTGAATTTATGACAAAATATGAAACAATGTCTTATATTCTACAAAGGAATATTTTCTTGATCCTTTATAAACCATAGAACTCCTTCCATCATTATTATTTGCATCAGAAAGCTTTGAACTCACCCCATTTCTATGAGGCATATGTTGCCCCTACCTTGTCAAGCCTACAAAATTGGCACTCGCTAGCTTTCCAATTCAGGAGGGTTGAAAAGGTAGGGTAGTGTATGCCTCATATAAATGGGGTGTCACAGTGATTTACATCATTGTGACACCCCATTTCCATGAGGTGGATGCTGCATCTACCTTGTCAACCCTACTGAATTGGCACTCACTAGCTTGCCAATTCGGTAGGGTTGACAAGGTAGGGGCAACGTATGCCTCATAGAAATGGGGTGTCACAGTGATTTCAAGGTCAAGGTAGGGGCAGCGTATGTCTCATAGAAATGGGGTGTAACATTGATGTAAATCACTATGACACCCCATTTCTATGATGCATACACTGCCCCTACCTTGTCAACCCTACCAAATTGGCAAGCTAGTGAGCTCACTGGCTTGCCACTACTCACTGGCTTGCCAATTCAGTAGGGTTAACAAGGTAGGGGCAGCATATGCCTCATAGAAATGGGGTTTCATGATGATTTACATGCATTCAAATGCTTTATGCATTCATTTCCTACACTTCTTGTTCATTCTTGACAACTTGATTTTAGAAGAAAAGGATGTGCTACTGCAGTTGTGTCATGGTACTGTTGGTGTTTTCAATGCCTCATATTTCATGTGCAATAGATGGGCTTTAAAGCTACATTGTTTTGTTTATGTCCTTATGAGTGTTTCTCCTTGTCACATTGAAGACATCAAATCTATTTGTTTATATTTTTTCCCTATATGTTTACACCTTATTAGTCATGGCCTCGTGGCAATATGGCAGCCCTAGGGAAGAGTCGATATATATATGAGTCATCTTGTAATTGAATCCTTAGGTACCATGTTGATCCACATCATCTTCCATGTTGCCTTACACCTCACATGATACTTCACATGACACCTCACCATGTTGCACCAATAATTAAGTTTTTTTAATATTTAGTTGAATATTTATCTCTCAACACATTCCCTATTTCTTCTCCACCATCCCTATTTTTTAGAACTTGGTCTCTCCATGTCATCATAGTCAAAGGATAGTATGAGAAAATTTTCTCATAACTCCTATATTCCCTCCAACATCATAATAAGGAAAGACTCCTAAGACCTTTGTCATTATGGTCTTTGTGATCATTGTGACAAGTGGCTTCTTCTCCCACCTTTCACTCCACCTTGTCAATGTAGGATGAAAATATTCCTAGTTTATCTCCCTCATCCCAACTAATCCAATCCTCACTGTACATGTCACAAGACCAATTCTCCAACTGTTGATCTTATGCCACATGCATGTACAATTAATTTTCCTATAAAATGAATCTCATCACCTCCATTTTTAACATGCACAAGAGCTATCATACTTACATGCTGCTTAAATCTCATATCAATTATCCAAAAGTGTGCCTTTTCCTTCACATCATCATTATCATAGAATTATCATTATCATTATCATTGCATTCTCATTAGCATAGAATAGAAATCCCCATAGCATTTTACTTGTATCTAATTCATTGTAGAATCATATCCTCATCTCCATCTTACCATCATCAATAGCTTCATCAATCTCATATCCATAGCTTGCATTTTAGAAACAATTCACATTGTGGTGCAGGGCACCATAGGTTTCATGATGTAAAAGAAGGTTAGGTGTTAAGTTTTGTTTGGTTTTGTGTTAATATAATGTAATAAGGTCTTTTAAGACCACTTTTCATGTTTTGTCATGTTTTTGAGTCACTTGGTAATAAGTTGTGAAAAGTTGTCATTTTGCAAAAAAAAGTTGCTATGCAACTTTTCATTTTTGATGTAAAGGGAAGTTGAATGGTCATGTGTTAGTTTTTGGTGGGAAATGGTTGGAAAGGCTTTGTAATTCCTTTAAAATCCTATGTGAATGTTGGGACAAGTTTTTGATGATGTAAAATTTGAAATTTGAAATATCAAAGCAATGTTTTCCCGCGTTTAGAAGCAAAACTTGCTGCTCCAACATTGTGTATGGCCTGGTACAGAATTGAAGTGAACATTGGTACATTTGGATTGATGTAGGGATGAATTATCTTGAATTTTAATCTTGTGGCATCTGATTTTATAAAGGTTTGTGAGAGTTAGAGTGTTTTTTCTAAAAATTGTCCTGAAACCCTAGTTTTGAGGGTTTGAAAGGAGAAAAATGACTTTTTAACTCATTCCACTAGTGTAATGGTCTGATAATTGGTGGAATGAGTGTGGATGGGTAGGGATTTGGGTCCATGAAGTGGAAGTAGTAGGGGATGGTGGTAAGTGTGAGTTTGTTGATGCCTTAGGTGGTGAAACTTCATGTTTTTGGTGTAAAAGGTGCATAAAAGTAGGGTTTTGTAGAAAAGGTGATTGGAACCCATTCTTGTTGATGGAAATTGTATGTGCAGACCCCATATGACATGTGGATGGATTTGGAATGCAAAGTTGAGGGTTGGAGATGGTAGAACCAATAGTTGCCTAGTGGAAACAAGCCTAATCAGGCCTTGCCAAAATGGGGCAGTCAATTTTAGAGGATTGAGTTACAAAAAAACCCCAACTAATGATTATATATCAATATAAATATAGCATACAATCTATTCAAATAAACACTTGTAATGAGGTTTACTCAAATTTTGAAATTTATTGCTGCCCTAAAACATTTGTAATTCATGCAACGTAATCCCTTAATAGTCCAAATTGCAAAAGGGCAACAATATTTCATGACCTATTACTCGGATACCATGTTAGTTACGAGAATTCTGTCTGAGGCATCAAGATCATGTAGGGAACCTCTATAATAACCTCTCTTAGTTTTTGTTATCTCGGAGTCATTTTTTCGTGGTGTCCAATTTTGACTTGATGGAAAAAGTGTCAATTGCAAGCAATGTAAAGTTGCAAAGCGGTGCAACTTTCGTTCTGCAACTTGTGTGACCAAACAAACTACTCCAACACATCTAGATGGGTACGTTTACACTAGGGATGGTCCTCTTTCACACCCAAACATGCTAAATCACTCTGAGTTACATTCAAATGGCTTGATCCCTTAAGGGTCCAAAGTGCAAAAGGGAAACAATCTTTGACAAGCTATTACTCAGAAACTGTGACGCTTACAAAATCTCCACCTGAGCCTATGGGATTGCATTGGGCCCCTCTACAATAAACTCTCTTGGTTTTTTTTTTTTTTTAATCTCAGATTCATTTTTTCATGGTGTCCAGTTTTCACTTGATGGAAAAAGTGTCAAATGCAAGTAGTTGAATGTTGCAAAGTGGTGCAACTTTCGTTCTGCAACTCGTGTGACCAAAAAAACTATTTTTATACATCTAGGTGGGTATTTTTATGCTAGGAATGGTCCTCTTTCACACCCAAACATGCTGAATCACTTTGAGCTATGTTCAACCAACTAAATCCCTTAAGAGTCTGAAGTGCAAAATGGCTACAAACTTCAACATGATGTTACTTAGACACTGTGATACTTAGAAACCTCTCATCTGATCCTATGGGATCGCATTTAGCTCCTCTACAATAAATTCTCTCAATTTTTTCTATCTCGGAGGTGTTTTCTCATGGTGGTAACTTTTTGCTTGGGGAAAAAGTTATCAAATGCAAGTAGTGCAAAGTTGCAAAGTGGTGCAACTTTCATTCTGCAATTCATGTGACCAAATGAACTATTAAAATGCATCTGAGTGGGTATGTTTATGCTAGGAATGGTCCTCTTTCAAACCCAAACATGCTGAATCACTCTGAGCTACTTTCAACCAGCTGAATCCTTTAAGAGTCCGAAGTGCAAAATCGATGCAATCTTCAACATGCTGTTACTTGGACACCATGATGCTTGAAAACTTCTCATCTGAGACTATGGGATCAAATTAGGCCCCTCTACAATAACCTCTCTCTATTTTCATTATCTCAGAGGATTTTTCCCATGGTGGCAAATTTTTGCTTGGGGATAAAGTTGTCAAATGCAAGTAGTTGAAAGTTGTAAAGTGGTGCAACTTTCATTCTACAACTCGTGTGACCAAATAAACTATTCTGGCACATTTGGGTGGGTACATTTACACTAGGCATGGTCCTATTTTTCACACAAACATGTCGAATTGCTTCAAGCTACGTTCAACTAGCTGAATCCCTTAAGAGTCTAAAGTGCAAAATGGTTTAAAAATTCAACATGCTATTACTCGGACACCGTGACGCTTAGAAAATTCTCATCTAAGCCTATGGGATTGTGTTGGGCCCCTCTACAATAACCTCTCTCAAATTTTTCTATCTTAGAGGCGTTTTCCCATGGTGGCAACTTTTCGCTTGGGGAAAAGGTTGTCTAATGCAAGTAGTGCAAAGTTGCAAAGTGGTGCAACTTTTGTTCTGCAACTCATGTGACCAAATTAACTATTCCAATGCATCCAAGTGGGTACGTTTACGCTAGGAATGGTCCTCTTTCACACCCAAACATGACGAATCACTTCGAGCTACGTTCAATCGACTGAATCCCTTAAGAGTCCGAATTGTAGTTGTTGTCACTGAATAGTGCATCCTTGCTGAGATGCAAAAGTCAACCTACTAGTGAAACATTGGATCTGAATATTCAATATCCATGACATATGGTTTGATGTCATATGCTGATTTTCATTTGAATAAAAACCATGAGACCATCTATATTGTTGCTTACTATTATGTGATTTTCGCATGAAGAAAAACCATGAGACCATAGACAAGGCAGTGGACTGTTTGAAAAAATGCCTCAAATAAATGTGGTCTCATGCTGATGGAATTTGCTTGTCATGGCATTCTGTCACCATGAGACCACATTTCTTTGAGGCATTTTTTCAAATAGTTTGCTACCTTGTCTATGCTATTTCTTACTATTACACTTTGATAATTTTTTTCCAAGCATCCATAGCTTGTTTGAAAGCACCTATTTTAGACTTTTAGCCATAGTAGCAAGGTAGTGAATTGATTGATAAAATGATTTGGTAGACATGTATGAAAAATGTGGTAGCATAGACAAGGTAGTGAACTATTTGAAAAAAATGCCTCAAAGAAATGTGGTCTCCTGGTGATGGAATGCCATGACAAGCACATTGAGACCACATTTCTTTGAGGCATTTTTTCAAATAGTTCACTGCCTTGTCTATGCTATTTCTTATTATTATTCTTTGGTAAATTTTTTCCAAGCATCCATAACTTGTTTGGAAGCACCTATTTTAGGATTTTAGCCATAGCAACAAGGCCATGAATTTTTTGATAAAATGCTTTGGTAAACATGTACAAAAAATGTGGTAGCATAGACAAGGTAGTGAATTGTTTGAAAAAAAGCCTCAAAGAAACATGGTCTCATGGTGATGGAATTTCATGAAAATCCATAGCAATTTGCTTGTCGTGGCATTCCATCACCATAAGACCATATTTCTTTGAGGCATTTTTTTCAAGCAGTTCATTGCCTTGTCTATACTATTGCTTGCTATTATGCTTTTGGTAGATTTTTTCCAAGCATCCATAGCTTGTTCAAAAGCACTTGTTTTAGGATTTTAGCCATAGCAACAAGGTAGTGAACTATTTGAAAAAATGCTTTGGTAGACATGTATGAAAAATGTGGTAAAATAGACAAGGTAGTGAACTATTTGAAAAGATACCTCAAAGAAATCTGGTCTCATAGAATGCCATGATAAGAAAATGCAATTGGCAACTACTCCTAGTTATTAGTTATGCAATGTGAAGTAATTGCATAACTTCTTAGGTTGGCTTTGTAAAAACTATATTGTAATTGAAATTTTGTCATCTATTAGCATCTAGTTATTAGTTATGCAATGCGAAGTAATGCTTTGAGTTTGAAAGATGTGCAATGCAATGCAATCAATGATATGAATATAAACTACAAAAATCTATTTTTTACAATTCATTAGTTAAAGGGTGATCCCACAATAATGGGTTACAGTTTTTGGCCAAACTTGACATTAAAATCAGAATTTTTCACCAAACATTCACTTTCTTACACCTATAGCAGCTAAACCATTAAGGTTTTGAAGATGAATCAAACTAGTTATTTGTTAGATATTTTGTGTAGATTCTAATTATATTTTTTTTTAAAAAATAAAAAATAAATTGTGAATCATTTTATGTAATTTTTAATAACTTATTTTTTCTACTAATCAACATTTTTAAAAAGTGATGTTTACTTCGGCCCACGTAACTTTTTTTATAGCTAGGATACAATTCTAATTTTTAAAATAAAATTTTTTCACACCAATATCTAGGGGATGGATATTTTTTCATAATTTTTTGTTACATATTTTTTTTAATTAATTTTCCAAGTCAATGTAATTATAACTTGGACAAAGGTGTACTTCGGCCCACATAACTTTTTTTGTATTAATTTGAATTAACTTATTCTTTTTTTTTTGGAATAAGGACATCAATACCTAGTGGACATGTATTTTTTAGATTTTTTTTCTCTATTTTTCTATTTTTTCATATGTGTGAAATAACGAACTTGATGTTCATTGAAAATCCTACATTCACAAGAAATAAAAAATAAATATAATAATCAAATTAAACATATTTAAAATTATACTTTTTGGGAAGCTTATAATAAGGGCTATAGGATTACAAAACATAAATTTTAAATGAATTCATTTGATCACCCAAAAGGTAAATCAAAAGTGGTTTTTTATCAACATTTTGATAGGTGTAGAGGAGACTCAATTATAGGTATGGTTTAAATCTAACAAGGTTCTATCCAAGGGGGTTTGATCAATCCCTCTTTAATTAAGATTATTTAAATGGAACCTTTAAAGTCATAAATCATTGTATTTTCTAAAAATATGTGATTTCAGGCAAAAATCAGGATGTCCCAAAAAGTGTAACCCATTATTGTGGCATAAAATATTTATTTTATTTGCTCTCTATATCTCTATGCTAATGAAATACCTTTCAATTTCAAAAAAAATAGTTTTTATCTCTTCTTCTACAATTTTTTACATCTTTTAAAATCTAATTTTTCCCTGATTTTTTCCCAATTTTTTCAAAAACTCTTATCCTTTTGGTTTTTCAAAATTTTCCCCAAAAAATTTTTCTGCTATGCATTGGAAGCCTGAAGCATACACATGAATACATGCAATATACATGAAGTATACATGTGAATAAGTGAAGCATACATGTGACTAAGTGAGGCACAAGTAATTGAAGCATTGCAAATGATACAAACCAAAAGGAATGGAGCTTATTTACAAAATACACATTAGATGGAGCTTATTGAGTAATCAATAGTAATTAATTAAGCATTAGATGTAAAAAAAATCCATGCCTACAACATTCAAGCATACAATTTACACAATATGCATGATAACATCATTCAAGAATGGAAGTAGCAAAATAAGATTTTCTTTAATCAAAAAGCTGTAAGGCTATACAATGATATATATTAATAAAATTATATACAATATATCCAAAAAAGCCATACAGGCTTAGTACAAAAGAGCCATATGGACATAAAATGTCATGTATATATCGATAGTACAAAACATATGTTCCAAAATGACACATAGGCATACAATAAATGACCCAAATACATAGTCATTTCCCTCTAGGGGAAGGAAAAAGATCTCGTGCTGCCTTAGAAATTTGGCTGGATGGAGTGCCTATTGGTTCTCTTGTCTTTTGAACATGCTCACTAGAGCTCCTCTCTAGACTCCTCTGTAGCTGCATCTGACACAATAAAAAGTATAGATGTTAATACATAGAAATTGAATTATGGAATGACATAATAAAATATAGTCACTTATCACTACAAATAGTCATCATGCACATTTATGACATTACCATGTCCACGATCTGAAGTGACACCCACTTGTAGCAACCATCAAGATATAAATTAAACTACATAACAGTATCATGAACATTTTCTTTAATAGACCATAAAAGAAAAAATATAATGTCAAATTGGCTAATCTGTTGCATACCTCTGTCAATCGATCAGAACTGGCTATTGCTACAACTCCACAGTCCATTGTGCCACCAACTTTACTAGGGTTGTTTGATGTCAACAACTACAAATGAGACAACATATCTAATAGTAATATAAAGAAGTTCAGGTAGTCCCTTTATAACTATCATAAATGAAAGAGTAAATGGTTGGCCTCAGTTGAGTGGTGATCCCACAAAGCTGGTTTACAATTTTTAGGAGGATCTAATTTTTACTGAAATCACATATTTTTAGAAAATATAATGATTTAAGCCTTAAAAAGTTCCATTTAAATCATTCCAATTGAGGAGGGTTTGATCAAACTACCTTAAATCAAACCCCCTTGGACATAACCTTGCTAGTTTTAAACCATACCTATAATGGAGTCTCCTTTACACCTATCACAATGCTGATAAAAAACCACTTTTGATTAACCTTTTGGGGGATCAAATGAATTTATTTAAAATTTATTTTTTGTAATTATTTAGTCCTTATTATAAGCTTCCCAAAAAGTATAATTTTAAATAAATTTAATTTAATTATTATATTTATTTTTTAATTTCTTGTGAATGTAGGTTTTTGACTAAAAATCAAGCTATTTGTTCTGTACATGTGGAAAAATAACAGATTATCAAAAAAAAATTAAAAATATGAGTGCACCGGATATTGAAGTCCTTTATCCAACAAACAAAAAAATTGAATTTTGATACATACAAAAAACGTTACGTGTTATACAGTCGTGCTATGTTTGAATTATAATTGATTTGACTTCAAAACTTGATTAAAGAAAAAAATTCAATAAAAGACTATCTAACCAAGTGGAAGCACTAGATACCGGAGTTCTGAATCTAAATTCGAAAGAATTAGAATTTTACCCTTCATGGAAAAAAGTTATGCATTATACAGTGAGCATCACTTTTTTAAAATGATGTTTTCTGAAAAAAACTAGTTTTCGAGGGAGATGGAAAAGGAAGTGCAATCTAATTCCAAAATTTTTGAAAAATATATATTTATAATCTATAGACAAAATTTCACGAAACTCTAGTTTGCATCATCTCCAAATTCCTCACGGTTTAGCCACTATAGGTACCTGAAAGTAAAGATTTAGTTAAAAAAACTTATTTTAGTGTCCAGTTTGGCGAAAAATTGTAAACCACTATTGTGGGATCATATCATTAGACTAGAGTATAGTGTTTATAGATCACAAAATTGTGAAAGTAATAAGTCCACTAGGATAGTCCAAACTCTTGCAAATGCCAAAGTTCAGTTCTCATTGAGATTTGTATTGCATATTCTGATGAACTAATGTTAATGAGGGCATGCTGCCAACATAGTGATAATGCCACAATGAAGTTAACATGAATGAAGTGAAGATTACTATGTTACTAGCATATTTAAAGAGATAATGGAACATACGATGAATTAGGACTTGTCTAGGGTTTTATTATAGCACATGAAGTTGGTTGTTGAGGTGTGCAACAATAATGGAGAAGAAAACTTTGGTCAATAATGAGTGGAAGGAAAGATTTCTTCTAATGGTGTATATGATAAAATTTGGATGGAGGTGCTATAGCATAGATGGGATAAAGAGACAAGACCAATAGGGGATAATGGAACATATGGTGAAATAATAGAGGGTACAATGGGATGGGAGTTGAATGTGATAATGGAACATGGGAAGGACTAGAATAGATTAATGGAATGGGCTAGGTCAAATAATAGAATATAGAGTGAACTATTAGAGGTTAATGGGATGGGATTAGGAGGGAATAAAGGAACATAGGGTGAATTAGGGAAAGATAGCGGGACAAGACCAAGAGGGGATAATGGAACATAAGGTGAAATAAGAGAGGGTAATGGGATGGGAATAGAAGGGGTTAATGGAACATAGGATGGACTAGTATAGATTGATGGGATGGGATAGGATGGGATAAAAAATATAGGGTGGAAAATTAGAGGTTAATGGGATGCAATTAGTAGGGAATAATGCAACATAGGGTGACATATGAGGTGTCTAGGGTTTGACTATAGTACATGAAGTGCGAACTTGACCTGTGTGTAGTAATAATGGAGAAGATTTATCTAGAATGAAACATGGATAAAGATGGTATAACATAGAATGGATAAAGCAACATAGGGTGGAACATAGGGGATCATGGAACATATAGGGTGAAATAATAATGGGTACAATAATATGGGAGTAGAAGGGCATACTAACACATAGGATGAACTAGAAGATATTAGTGGTATGGGATAGGAAGGGATCATGGAAAATAGGGCGAACTATTAAATGTTAATGGAATGGGACTAGGAAGTAATAAAGAAACAAAAAGTGAATTAGGAAAAGATAATGTGAAACGATCAAGGAATACGCATGCAATGTTTGTGTTTCTCATCAATTTTTTAGATTTGTATACACAAAATTATGAAAACTAGCTAGCATTATTTTACAACACAATTAATGAATAAAAGCTACCTAAGTGTAAGTTTTTTGAGGAAATTAATTGTGAGGTGTGGAGGTCAAAGGTCCACCAGGAAACTATTTGACATCCAAAGCATGTTATGAGACAAGCATTCAAATATAACATTCAACTGTTCAAATGCAATAATAATATCTTTAATACTAGTTGCATACCTATGGAATCAACATCGAGAATGAAAAAGGGTCTATAGGAATGGATCACGTCTCATGAACACTCTAACCCTAAAATTTCATCATATCAAAACTCTACAAATTTAGTTATTCTTAAATTTCAAAATATAATTTAATAAACAAAATTAAATGAACTTGCTGAATTTTACCTGAGTATCAATGTCGTATGTATTATTTAAGATTTCATCTATCATAGCCATCACATCTGCAACTGATGCAGGCTGTGTATTTGCATCTTGAGCACTCTGATAATCATATGTGCAAACAACATCGCAAGTGCCACAATGGTGTGGTGGAGCTCGGGGCCTACACGTTTCCTCCCCATCAGGCTCTACTAGAGGCCTCAAACACTGTATAATAGTCTAGGTGAGTGAGCTAATAGACTCTAGCATGTCAAACTCTATACTATCCTTAACAATGGAAGGTATGATGACATGCTCCACCATGGGTTTTCCCAAGGGTATCGGTGCCAACTATGGATTACGTCATGCAATAGGTCTATCATGTGTGGAGCCCCCACCTCTACCCTAAAAGTCTAAGATGTCAAAAAAATTTGGCATCTTATTGAGGACAAACTCACAATAGAGTTTCCTCAAAAAGTATTGTGGTACCTCATGGTTATTGCATGGAGGTTGGTCAAATACCATTCACCACAGCTCCCAAAATTTATTTTTAATTAATTCATGGTGGAACCAATGAATGGGGAACCTCCTGCATGCATGAGACAAAGGTGCATTGGTTCTCGAGTCTGTAAATAGGGCACACAAGTATGCTTTACTAGTTTTTTGTTTTTTCACATCTGCATATGACAAACCACTAGCATAAAATTGTCTCATCTCATGCCTCTTATTTGACCAAAAAATTATTTTCTTGCTCATTTCTCCTACATGAGATACAATTGACTTCAATGATTCAACAATCCCTCTCCTATAAGGGTGGGTTTCGACATGCTCGGTTAATTTTCCAATTAATTGTTTAGTGTCTCTTTTATTGTTTTCAATTTGATTTAGGATATTTTCTTGTGTTCCTTGAGGATGCCTATGAATTAATGGAGGGGTTTTAGGTTTTTCTTGTATAGGAGGCTCTTTGTGAGGGGGTAATTGTGAATTCTCAGTGTAATACATCTTTGCAATCTTTGACCTCTTTGATATGTTGGAAACATCCCCGTGAAGAATTGCAAGCTAAGAGTGCAAAAAATGGATGAGATTTGGTGAGCGCGAGTTGCAGAGAAGAAAAATCCAAGCCAATCCATGGGTTCAATAGAAAATGGAGGTTGAAATATGTTTTTTTCCTTTTAAATTACTTTTGCATTTGGCACATGCCACATTTGGTGTGTGCCAAATGTTCAATTTGGATTTTTTTTGCGAATTTTTCCAATTTGGCATCAAAATTATGTCATAGATTGGTGCACTTACCCACACACTTAATCTGATTAAGTGGGTCAACCCTCCCCATCACATCAAGCACATGACACTTTGTACTTGTGACATGGTATTGGTACCAAGTCACATGAGCCTTGTCCCATCCAAGGTACAATCTCCCTCTCAAGCCCTCTCATTGTGCCACTTAGAACAATCTTGTGGTTTGAGAGATCCCAATCATTCTCAACCCTTGATATCCATGAAAAAAACTCAAACCTTCATCCATTTTCCTCCTATCCTATATATCCAATCCTTAACCATTTAGCATAAATCTCACTTATTCTCACTTGGAGCATCATTATATTGCTGAAATTTCTAGTGAGCACACATCCAATCGACTATCATGGGAAAATCTACTAAATGGGAGGCTCGTTATGTTGGTTTGATCTTGATTAGCCTCATCTTGAGTGTTTTCTTGATTTTGTGTGTTGTTTGGTTTTTATTGCAATTTATATTCACATTGAACACATTTTCATGCACACATTTCTGGCACATTTGGTGGGACCCACACCACAGGTCATTTAATAAACTTTCTAATTTTTTAGCTATTCTACATTTCCAGGTTCTTGTAGAGGCGAATACATCCATGCTTGGGTGAATACACCCTGTAAATGACCAAATCTGTTTCTACTTGGGCAAATACACTTCGGCCTCATTAACCAGTAGGCTCAAAAGGAACAAGTGATTTTTCCTTATAAATGGGTGGTTGTTCCCTATAAGGGAAATTCCACCTCTACAAGGGTGATTTCACCTCTACAGGGGCGATTCTATCTTCTACAAGTTCACAGTCAAATAATTTTTTTATTACTAATCTAGGAATGTTCACTTCAATTTATAAAGGGTCAATTAACCTTGTGTTATTTATTTGGGATTCTTTGTTGGTGTATGCTCTCGCCTTGCACCATTCGGTGAGCCTGGGGATCAAAAACTACAAAGTAATCTAAGTTTTGTGGTTTATCCTAGGAGTGTTAGCTTGTGTGTATGCTCTGTCTTTGTGCTTCATGTGAGCCTAGAGATAACTAGCATATACTTCCCTTTAGGATGATTTCTTTGGGATTTTATCACCCAAAGGGTGACCTCAACCACGTGAATCAAGGGGTATATAAAGGGGGAGAATGAAAGTTGTACCCCAATCTAGTCACATCAGGTTTAGAAAAGCTTTAATGTTTGGGTTATACCAAACTAGGATTGTAGGGTTGGTCCAAATGACTTAGCTAATATTCTCGACCCATGCTTGTGATGGGATCATGTTTATGAATGTGTCTCATGTACCCTCCTGGTATTTAGAGGATGCACAAGATTTCCTTGTATCAACCTAGCTTAAGACCTTTCCATCATTGCTTAAAGGGGTGTAGAGTACAGTATCATGCTCAAAACTATTAACCATGTATCTCCCTGAGTAAAGATATGAGATCTTTGGGAAAGGTCTTGGGACCTCCAAACAATGGAAAAATGTGAGCCCTTCTACCATCAGATCCCTATCTATCAACTCTCAAAAGAGAAGTGTCTTGCACTAATATTGAGATATTAGCCTTTTGGATATTGGTCCTACACTAAATTAACACACCTACTTGAATAATATAGGCTTGTGTTTTTTGGTGTGTCTTCCCATGCTTACCTATGTATATATTCAATTTATTTTTTCATCATCCATCTTATGTATTTGTGATTGCATTCTTCGATCCTTTTTGATCTCTGTCTAGTCATTCTTGGGTGATTTTTCTCTACACTTGGGCATATCCACTCACTCTTGGGCGAATCCACTTTGCTCTTGGGAGAATCTTCCTAGATATTCATCCCATTTTTCATCACTCTTGGGAAAATATGCTCTATTCTTGGGTGAATATGCTCTATTCTTGGGTGGATCCACCTAGGTGGTCATCCTTAGTCATCGTTGGGCTATTCCACTTTGTTCTTGGGTGGATCTACCTAGGTCATCATCTTTCCATCAATCATCCTTGTTGGGTAATTTCATGTCTTCTTAAGTAATTTTGTGTTGTTTTTGGTTGGATCCATTCCACATAAAAAATCTAGAGAGAAAATTCTTCCTATCATAGATAGCCATTATCCTCCTGAGTCCAAAACTACAATCCAATCATTTTTCTGCTTCACATCTAGTTCAAAAAAATCTCTTCCATGTCATCGACCACCATGAACCTATCCAAAAATTCATCCCCCTTTAAGGAGTCAACTAAAATCATTCTATCAACATCCAAATCATCCACAATCCAAAATCCAACCTTGGATACTTAATCAAGATCCTAAATCCTAAATTAATAATCTATTGTAACACTTGCTTGGAAACTTTTCCTATCCCAAGTTAGTAATCCCTTATTCAAACTATTTAACCTTGAGCCAAAGGTATTGTTTGCATCAATATCTCCCATTTCTTGAAAAATCGGCCTATCTTAAGTAGGAATTCCATCTAATTGAACATTGACATAGGATCTCGATCATAGTTGAGAGGACACTATCAACCATCTATTCAACAATTGTCTCATCTATTTAACCACATCATTGAACTTAGGAGACCGTCCCATCATATCATCAAAATTATCCTATTTTGAGCTTAAATCAAATCCTAATTTGAGCTTACTCAAAATCCCAACTTGAGCAAGTTAGTACATACATATCTAGGATCTTCTGATATAAAAAAAATCTTAAGATCCCTTCTCTCCCATTCTTCTAATCCATTCCATTTACCCTCTAATCATCTATTATCATCTCTTCCATCCATACCCATCCAATTCAACATCATGAATCCTTATCCTTCCTCAACAATAACAAAAATTAGTAATCAAGGGAGATCCCAATTACATTGAAAATGATGATGAAAGTCTTCTTGATCAATATGAGTACAATATAGAACCCTTTAATGCTATCATTTCTAGAAATATTTCCCCAAGTGTCTTCCAAAATATAATTAGTAGTCCAAGCTATTCCACCATGGCTCCATTTACACTTATTAATAATCCTTACTCTACCTTTAATGAAAATTCATTGGTTCCTCCATCCACATATCCATCTTATCCCTATTGGTATTATGTGTTGTCATTGATGCCAAATATGTATAATGAAGAATGTGTAATACTCTGGAGAAAGTGGAAGTGCAATGACATTTGTTGATATAGTCAACAACACTATATATGAGGTAGAATGATGATCTTTCTGATGCTTATGTGTAATGAAGATGTTGGTACACTTGTTCTAATATTATTTCTACATTCCTACATTGATATAATTCCTATTTGGTGTACCACACATTGAGATATGTTGCAGAAGTTTTGTTATGGTAGTCACATTGCATACTCTATGACAGAGTCAGTATTTAAAAGGTTTGCATCCCTTTGCAAAACAAAATTTTATCTTGTGATTTAGAATATAATATGGTTAAGATGTGAAGGTGTTATATCCAATAGTTCAAGTCATTATACCTTTTACGATGAAAGTTATAAGTGTCAGAGTTATGATCTATACACTAGTAGATTAATATGTTGATAAAGGCATGAATGCTCCACATTCCACCAGAAGTGAAGTGATGGCCTTGTAGTTTTGGAGACATGATTAGTAATGTCAAATTCACACTACTTTGTAGTATCTAGTGTTTTGGTGGTTTGAAAGATCAGTTTTCAAATGACAGTTTGCTACAGTTTATCCAGAATACTCTATTCTAGTGTATTTAGTGGGTTTCTATAGTGGTGCAATTCATTTTGTTAGATTTATCTATAGGTGCATTTTATTTCTATTTTAAGTTATATATTCCATTGGGACCTCTGAGCTCATATTTTTCTCTAGATCTATATTTTCTCATTTTTTACGATATCCAAAAGGTATTAAAGAGCTCTATTTCTTTGTCCATGCACTTTTTCTAGATTTAGCCCTAGATATATTTTATTCAGTATTTTCAAATTTTACATTTTGACTGATTACTTGGACATCCTAACACTTGGATAAACTTTAAATTTTTGGGAAGGCTTCATTTTTAGTATTTATCATGTTTAGGGGTTTCTAATTGTTGCTAAAGGTTTTAGTCTTTGTAATTTTAGAGATATGTCATAGTTCATTATGAGTTTTTCATTTCATCCTTCTCTAGTAATCTTGAAAAGTTGAAACTATAAATAATGGATATATGGCATCATAAAATATCTATGTTGGCTTTATTTGTTGCCACATTTGTATGATCTTGTTCCCCCTCCAAGTACCAATAGTACCAAATTCTCTTGGAATCACAAAAGGGATAATCTCTTATGACTTATCTCTATGCATGTTGATGATGACATTTTGAATGATTTTGTTCATTTTGAGTGTCCTCATGCTCCCTAGACTAAAATTTGGGAGACATATGGAGGTTCTCAAGATGATCTTGTTTCAGATTGTATTGTGTCTCTTTATATTTCAGAAATGATCTACCTTATAACAATGATACTATTTAGGATATCAATCCTTTCAAGTACTTTGAATATTTAGAATATGAGGATGAGTTTTCTTCAAATTCTCCTTCTTCTCCATTAGAGATAGTTTTTTATCCTTCACCTTCATTGATTCCTTGTGCAAAATCATTGATTGAGGCTCCAATAATTCATGTTCAACAATAATATCCTTCTTTTATTGCTTCATTAAAGTTTACATTTTCTTCTTTTAAAGATACCGATGATTCTTTACAATAGTAGAATAATTCCCTTTCATATATATCTTTGTGGGATGATTTCATGATAGGTATTTCAAAATTGTTTGTGGAGTCTCACATTTTAGATTTTGAGCACATTTGAGGGGTTACATCTCCTCTTTGATGATAGTCATGAATTGTACTACTTTATTTGAAACTATCCTTGTCTTTAGATCTTGTTCATCATTAGTTTTCACATAGTCCTAGTTTGTGACATTCTTCTTCAATTAAGCAATTTCCTAATTTGATTGTGGCATCATTAACTACCATGGAAAAGACAACACATGAGTAAAATTCAAAAACAACATACATCTTCATTCTTCTTCCTATCAAGTCATATTTGGAATGGGAAGAATTCGTACATATTTACTTGGTTTTGTTTCTTTTGAAAGGGAGATATGGGTAAAAGTACAAAGCTATGTCACAATTTTTATAAAGGAAACAACCAACACTGATCTAACTTTTAAACTTGAATCACTATAAAGTGGCATATATGTTTTGAATTTTGAAATTATGTAAACTAATAAAATATATATTTTAGTATATTTTATGTTTGTATTTTTTGACAAAATTAAAAAATTAATCAAGTTCATTAAATCCATTCATTAGGAAAATCAGGTTCATTTAATCTCTAAGGATTATCCATTTAAATTGAATAAATTAATTTTATTTAATTTAAGCCTATAATTCCCTCTTTGATTAAATAAATCAATACTTTATTTAATTACATCTCAAAAGTCATATTTCTCCCTCTTGATTTAAATAAATAAAAAATATTCAAGTCAAATGGGTCAAAATCAACTAATCATCACCTAAGCTAATCTAATCCTGATTTACCTAATCTAACCACCCATCACATCCTCTAGCTTTTCCCACTTGCACCAATAAAGCATTTTAATTCATTTATAAATTCATCATTTTCCCTCAACTTGGCATCTTTGAAGAATATTCCCTCAAGTTTGAATTCAAAAACAAGTGGACATATACATCCAACAAAGCATTTATGAGCTCTTACATGGCTCTTACATGTCTCTTTCACAAGTCAAACTCAATATTTAACTCTCAAATTCAAATTTGAATCTCCCCCTCTTTGGCACATTGACCAAAATATGCTCATTCCTCAAGCCTATCACAAGTTGACAAGTGGCCTCATCTCATTGGATAAATCTTTGTCCCACATTCATCCATTTGGCTATTTCTCTCATCAAAATATTCTATAAATGGAAGGCTTCATTCATAATCAAGTCCTCTACAACAAAAAGCTTATGCAAAGTCACTCTCTTCAATTGAGAACTAATTTTGTCCAATTCACTCCATCCTCAAAGCATTTTATCTTTTAGCTTATCTAAAGGGGTTGGGAAAGGGCTATTTTCCACATCAAAATAGCACCAATCCTCCCATAAGATCAATTGTTTGCTTCATTTAAGAATAGGAATAGTTATCTTTGGTTGTTTTGCTCAATTTTTTCATCTCTTTCCTTGTTCTTTAATAATACAAATGGATGTTATGGGGAACTCTTATTCTAAACTTGCATTTTGATCTAATACTTTGAATGTTTACTTTGCTCATGCAAGTTGGAATCGGGGTTCACAGAACCTTTATTAGGATTAATTATATTTTCTTTTGAAAACAATTGAAAATGATTCTAAAGTAAATCAAATTCAAGCAAAAACATACTTACGAAGACAAAATATTAGTTTTTAAAAATTGTTTAACTTTTGAAAAAATTAAATTCAAATGACGTTTTATAATTTATATTTTTCAAAGTAAGGTTTTCTCTTAATTTATTTTTAGAAGTGTTAAGATCATTTTGTCCCTTAAATGTATAAAAAGTTTTTTCACGCATTGATAAATTTAATATATTTTAAAAAGTTAAGTTCCTTTTATAATTTCAAAGGGAAATATAATTATAAATTATTTTTATTTAAGTACAAACAATAAAGTTAAAAAGTAGTTTAAAATAATAAAATAATCATTCTATTATATTTTAATATTTATGAATTCATTTAAAGTGTAATCATATAAGTTATATGCAATGTTTTGGGATTCAACTATGTGTATTTATTTGGATTGAGGTTTTGAATCACACTCAGTGAATTGAATCATCAAGAAGAGGAAAATAATGAAATAGATTGTAGAATTAGCCTTCAGAATAGTTGAGGGGGAAGAGTTGAAGAAGGGACAAAAAATAGGAAGGGATGAAAAAATGAAAAGGTAGGAAATCAAAGAAGATTTTTTTTATAGAAACTAATTTATTGAATACTAGCTAGAATAATATATTAAATAAAACTAAAGAAAAAGTTGTATTAAAATTCAAACTAAAAAGATAAATATATTAATAAATAGAAAATCAATGCTAGAAGTAAACTCAACCTTGATATTAGATTAAATGAAGATATAAAAATGATAAAAGATAAACCAAACAATTCCAATAATAATAGTTTAAATATGCATGCATGAATACTAATGAAAAATTGTATTAAAATTAACAATTGAAAATAGAAGTATATGTGAACAAGGAATAAATGTAAAAAGACAATTAAATATAAAAGGAAAAAAACAAAATCAACAAAAAAGATAAACAATCAAAAATAAAAATAAATTAAAGGAAAGCAAAAATATTAATTAGGATTGAAAAGGAGAAGATAAGAATAATTAAGAATGAAAAGAAGCTTAAATGAGGTTGAAATAAATTGGGTTGGTATCTATAAGTTGCTTACAATTTAAAAAGAAAAGAAGTTTAAAGGAAAGAAACTAAAAAGGGGAATTACACATGCAATAAGATAATATTAAAGGACAAATAATAAATAGAAACTAGCCAAAATAATATAATAAGTAAACTAAATGAGAAAGAGGAATTATTAAGAATGCAAATTAATAATGAGGGGAATATATCAACGAATAAACAAACAAAGAAAGTAAACACAAATTTAAGATACTAGATTAGTTGAGAGGAAATAAACATAAAATAAAGAAAAACCAAGCAATATTAATATATTAAAATAGATTTAAAAAACATGCAAGAAAATTAATGAAAAACATGAAAAAGTAAATCTAAATAGATGACCAATAAATTAGCTAAAAGACAATAAGTTATAATTATTTAAGGATAATATAGAAGAATGAGACAAACCAAAAAACCAAAAATAATTGAAAATAATATGAGGAAAGAAAATACAAATGAATAAGAAAAAAAAGAA
The DNA here is from genome assembly GCA_007258455.2 of Sequoia sempervirens. Taxonomy (NCBI): domain Eukaryota; kingdom Viridiplantae; phylum Streptophyta; class Pinopsida; order Cupressales; family Cupressaceae; genus Sequoia; species Sequoia sempervirens. Next base: position 199,500 of record VDFB02072024.1, read on the forward strand.
GATTAAAAGGAACTAAAAATACATAAAAAGAATAAGAATGAAAAAGAGGGGGGGGGGTGAATGAAGAAAGAAACTAAGACTACAAAGAGTGAGTGAATAAAAGAAAGGGTGTGGGAGTGATTTTGAAAAAAAATTAAGATAAGAGATTGGGGTTGAAAGCATGAAGAGACAAAAAGAAAACAAAGGAAGGAAGAAAAAGAAGGGTATGACAGAGGATACCATACAGGGGATTGGAAGAGGGGGAGCAGTATATGAGATTCAAACATGACATGGGGATGCAAGATGAGAGGGTGGAAACCAAAAAGAGAGGAAAATAAAATGGATTGAGAGGGTAAGAGAGAAAGGGGAAAGAAAGGAAGGGGGGTTTGGTTGAGAGGGATGGGGGTATATTTAGGAGGAGGTTAATAAGGGATTCCAAGTAGGGATAAGGTTCCATCCTTCATCAGGGTTTATATTGGTAGGGTGGATTTTGATAAGGATGGACTCAAGAATTTTAAGCTTGAAGAAATTATCTTAACCAAAACTTGGGTATCTTCAAGGAAAATGTGGTGTTTGGTGAGGGAGGAGTGCTTAGCTAGGGATGATTTCAAGATACGATCATGTTTAATATCTACACTATATGTTCTTTGATCCTGGTCAAGATGGACTGACTTGTTTCTCCAATGTAGGGGATCCCACAAGAGCAATTGATCTTGTAAACACCCAAGTGAAGGGTGGATTACAAAGGATCCTTGGTAGAAGAGATGAGCTTCCTAGTGTTGGAAAGGGGTTTGAAGGTGCAAAGGAGGCATTTTTTACGAAGGTTTTTGGAGATATTGTTAGAGATGCCCTCAACATACAAGAGAGTGGTAGTGGGGGAGAACCAAAGGTTTGGGTTTGGGGCTTACAATTTTTTTGGAAAGTTTAAATTTTTTGCAAATGAATTTGTGACTATAACCATTTAGTTTGAAGACATGATAGAGGTGGGAGAGCTCTTGGTCAATGTGTTCTTTGTCACAAATGTGATAGGCTTGAGTTGTTAGTGTCTTGAGGACACTAGATTTATGGATAGGGTGGCGGTGAGAGGATGCATGCAAGTAAAGATCAGTGTGGGTTGATTTTCTATAAATAGTATGAGCAAAGGATCCATCATCTTTTTTGATGATGAAGAAATCAAGGAAGGGGAGTTGACTATTGGATTCAAGTTCCATAGTGAATTGGATGCATGAGACAAGATATTTAAGTGGGAGAGGAAGAGGTCTAAATGCTCAAGGCCATGAGGCCAACATATGTTGGTATCATCAACATAATGTTTCCACCATTTGGGTTTGAGGGGGAAGGAGTTGAGAGAAAGCTCCTCAAAATGCTCCATGTAAAGGTTGGCTACAATAGGGGATAAAGGGGATCCCATTGCTGCTCCATGAGATTGCTCATAAACTATGTCTTTGTTGAAAATGAAGGTGAAATTGTAGCTTTGAACTTGTAAACCTATGTGGCTATAGATTTAATTAAGTGTTCTTTGTTACAATTCTTTGTGTATGATTGATCTATTTAGATTAATTTTACCAATTGTAGAAAGAGATAGAAGATTGTAGAAGAATGAGACAAGAAGATAGAAGTGACACAACATATATGTGGAGAAACACTTTCGGAAAAAAAATCCACCACCAGAATCAATAGTGCTTGTATTATTCAACCTTAGAACAATATTACAATAACACTGTATCAATCCTTGATTGATATGCTTCGTTTGCCTTCAACAATCCTTCTTGACAACCTGCATAAAACTCTCATACACTTTCTGCAACACAAGCTATCCATGCATTCCATGTGACCAAGCATGAATCCATACATCCCATGCCATGTTGCAAACCCTCACACATGCATAAACTCAACCTGCTAACCTGCAACCAAGATTACAAACTCTGATGCAATTGCTGCAATAAATAGACAATTATGAGCATTGCAAACTCCAAAAAGTTGATCAAAACAAGAGCATAAATATCCTCTCATAAATCCATGCCTAGATTGTGCAAGTAGAGTTCCACATTGTAACATGAAGTCAAACCAAAGTCTCCTCAATTTAGGCGCCCCAAACTAAACTCTTAACTGATCCTTGGTCAAGAAAATATCTTCCAAGCTTCTCCTCAAAGTTGGCACCCAAGAATGGGCCCACTTAACTTAGCCTTGTAAATATCTTCTCATGCAAAATGTGTTAACTCAAAGATGCCAACTTGGGCACCCAAGGTGGGTCCAAGTCAATCTTAGTTAACTGAAACATATCTCTCCACCAATTCATGCAAACATTATGCATGATTAATCATTCCCACTTAATTGAAAGTATCCACCTATTATCTGTCATGCAACTGAAGTCATTAGTCATGCAACTCAAGTCAACTCAAGTCAACTAGCATTCAACTCAAACTAACTACATGCAACTACAGATAATTGAAGCATAATTGAATTGAACTAAACTGAACTGAATTGATACTGATACTGAACTGAACTAAACTGAGTTGATATTGAACTAAACTGAACTCCACTCGTGTAAATATAAATCCCTACTTTATAGGATCTAAAACATGCATTACCAAAGTTTTATCAATCCTCCAAATAGTTAATTTAAGCAAGGTGGGTTCCACCTTCCATGTGGGTGCCCCATGCGCTCCTATTTTGTAGGAGCTCTTCTTGGGCATCCCCACATGTTCCCATCATTTAGAAATAATTACAAATGCCAATTTACATGTTCATTTCATTTGAATTTAATCTCTTTCTAATCCTAGTGTTGGGGAACACTTTCCAAGGACTTAGGAGATACATGAAATATGTTTAAAGGATTGCAATTAAATGACATCCTATTCTCAACAACCTTGAAAAGCGAAGAAGGTGGAACATAAGCAAAGTTAGACAAGAGAAGCAATTTCATCGTTGTTTTTGTGCCTGATTAGTTCCATAGAGTCATGTACTATCATGTTGGTGAATAAGGACACAACATCAAAACTGACCAAGATTTCATTTTTCTCAATCTCTTTCCCTTGAATAAAATTCACAAAGTCAGAGGAATCTTTGATGAAAGAATTGGAATTTCCTACAAGAGGAGAGATTAAGGTAGAAAGATGAGTAGCTAGTTTATAGGTGGGGGAATGGGTGGTGTCAAGGATTGGCCTAAGAGGGATATAAGGCTTGCGAATTATAGGGACCCCATAAATTCGTGGGGTGATATTCTTATGTGGGATGAGATGCTTCTTGGTGAAATCATCAAAGAATGAATGGGCAATGGAAAGGTTGACCTACTTAATGATCTTAGAGATGGGATTGCGAGGGAATATTTTGTAACTCCCACTATTTCAGAGGTGGTCATGCATTTTAAGAATGTAATCTTGTTTTTTAAGGATGATGGTGGCATTCCCTTTATCAGCTTTGATAATGACAATGTCATTTTTTTTGGTGAGATTTTTGAAGGGTAAAAGTTCATTATTGGGGACATTTCACTTGGGGGGTTTAGCATATCTTAGGGCCACTACACAGTCTTTTCTAATCATGTCAGCTATGGGATCAAGGAGAGATTGAGTTGCACTCTCAATATCGATTAAAAATTCACTTTAGGAAATGTAAGATGGAATGAAGGCAAAATTTAAACCTCGTTTTAAGAAGTTCAGGGCTAGAGGTTCGATGCGAGCCTTGGAGAGGTTGAAAACTAATTACGCTGAGAGACATCTATAGTGGCATCCAATAATCTGTGTAAAGTTTTTGAAGCTTCATTTAAAATGACAGGTAGGTGGAAGTCATGTGCAACTACAATAGATTTGATGAAACAAAAAAATTAAATAAAAGAGATTTGATCAAACAAAAAAATTAAATCAAAGAGATTTGATGAAATAAAAAGAAGAAATAAATAAATAACTAATAAAAATAATTCAAATATTTGCATAAACTAAAATAACAAATAAATAAATAAATAATATTTTTGATTGCAAAGAGAAATCAAAGATTTGATCACAAAGATAAATCAATCAATAAAGAAAATTAAAGAATGATAACTCTGGGTGTATTTTATTACGCCTAGAGGCGTTCCCAAATGAAAGCAAAGGTCCTGTGTCAAGAAAAAAACAAGTGAAGTTGAAATTGACTTGCAGATGGCAGTAGTGGAAGAGGAGGTGGCACGACGGTCGAACATTAATGTACACAGCAGTAATGGATATGCAAATAAAAGAAAATATTTGAAGAATGCGCACAACAAATATTTTGTTAGACGCACTACCTCTGCATTACCTCTGCTCAGACACCACAAAGCCAACAATAACAATTGCAACGACACAACTAACTATTTGCATGTCATTATAATGGCTAGAGTAAATGGTTCGACGCCACTACAAATGAAGAATACACGTTCAAAGTCTATTTCACAATTTTGTTTGTTTTTTCTTTGCAGAATTTGTGAAGCAACTTTGATCGACTCGAGGGATCGCAAAAGGCATAGTCAAGTGTATTTGGTATGTATTAGCACTCGCTTAGGATTGATCTAAATATTTTGTATGCATTTTGCAGTAGTGTGAGCCCCATTTTTTCTAGCAAATTTCGTACAATGTCTGCCACTGAGAAAATCCAGAAGTACAAGTCTACTTTGTAAAGAAACGAGATAAGACAAGGGCTTATCTCAGGTGAAGTGAGTGAGCAACTGTGTAGGAATTTATATTCTTTGTTAAGAAATTGGGGGTTTTGCCCCGTTGTATGTTTGATTCCAAATACTCCTGTTCTGGGCACGCGCCACCCACAAATATCAATGCCACTAGGGCATGAAAAAATAACACAATTCTTTATAAATGCCACCACAGGCCCCCACACCATTATCGTGATAGTTTGCTGTACAATATAAGTTTTAAATGATAAATTCACTCAGCTAAACGTGTAAAGAAATCAATCAAATTGATTACTTAGGCTTATGTGTAAAGAATGCTTTCGGTAAAATCAAATCATCCTTAAAGTTTATTCTGTTATATGTGTGATATGATTTTTGGGGATTCAGTTGATTCCAGGTACTCCAATTGACATATTTTGTTTTTTAAATAAAGTGGCAGATGGCTTACCTGGATAGCATTTTGGATAAAATTTATTTCTGCATTATAACATCATAGCAATTTTTTTTTTTTAAAATATCGTGGCAGATGGCTTACCTGAATAGCATTTTGGTTAAAATTTATTTATGCATTATAACATCATAGCAGTCTAACATTGAACTCCACTATGATGATTTATTTAGTATTTAATTTCTCTTCTTTACAAATAGTGTAAGTCAAGGGTTTGGGCAGTATAGAATCAATGCTTAAACAGAGTATTGCTTTCAATTTTTAAAATCAGAATATATATATATATAAACCATAAGCACATGGTATATATATATATATATATATATATATATATATATATAAACCATAAGCACATGGTATTTTCTTTTAGACTCCATTTCTCCTATCTGAGAACATAGGAGTTGTTTAATGATATGCTTCAAAGTACTAAGTCTTTACAAGCAGAAATGATTATACACAAAATATATTTGTTGAAGAGGTTTAAAAAAAGTTTCAAGTAATGTTCTTGGTAAATACTTCAACTGCCATGGTAGACATGCATGCAAAATGTGGAAGCATATACAATGTATGCGGGCATCTATTGGAGCATCACGGAAAATAAATTTATATCAGATTTTATAGTTATAGGGAGCCTAAAACATTTGATATAGTGCTGCAAAAACATGATGCCATTGCGTGGGATGAAATGATTGCAAAAATATGTACTAAATAGATTTGTTGATAAAGAAAAATAGAGAATCACATTATTTCTTTTTTTATTCTTTACACATGGGCTCTCTTCTTTGCATTTTCTGTTAATAAAATGGTGGAAATGGCTCAGATCAATTATAGTCTCTATTATGGCAAAAACAAATTGTCAGCTCTGCAGGTCTAACATGCCTCATGAATCTACCATAAAGAGTTTAAATTTGTGCAAATCCAAATTTGCTATTTTGAGCACTATGGGGATATTTTGATATACTTATTAAATGGGAGTCAGAAAAAGTAGTATATGCGTTTGTTACCTTTACAGTTAAGGATTGTTTGTTAAGAATATGATTGAGATCTACTATACATAGAATATGTTAAGAGTCGAGTCTACTCCTCTAGACAAATTTGAATGACATCCAAAATCAAGGGAATACATACACATCATGTCAAGAGATATAGGAAAAATGATAGCATCAATTGAGGTGCCATTATTTGTGACATTCCACTTCATAAATGCTTGGGAGCAAAAATATAAGAATGATGATATAAGCACATAGGGTTGGAGGTATTTGCAACAAATCTTCTTTTTGAAATGGATCCAAAATATACCAGATTAGACTTTGTTGCCAAATATCTATGTAAAGGTGTCTAAGTGGGGCATTGGGGTAAACCCACAAAAGTGGTTTACAATTCGAGTGAGGATGGAAAAGTTGCAAAAAGCGACCTCATGCAAAATATTTTGGTTTTTTGGGTTTGAATGAACCCTTTGGTTCGAGCAAACCAAAAGAGGGTTCAAATGAACCCTGGTTCGAGTGAACCAGTTAAATGTGAGGTTCCACCATTCCCGCCAAAAAACATAAAGAAAACAATTTTTGAAAGGGGGTTCGAATGAACCCTGGTTGGAGCAAACCCCTAGGGGTTTGCTTGAACCCCTCTGGTTCGCTTGAACCCCCCTTTTCCCACCTTCTCACCCTTAGGCACCAAAAAAGATCAAAATTTTTTGTTTCAAAGCTCGGGTTGAGGATGAAAATGGAGGAGACTTCATAGACCCAATTGGATGATGGTAGTCCTTGGAACGAGCTACCAATGAATATAATTTTAATATGTTTTGGTTTTTTTTTTTTTAGATTGCAGGAATCAAGTAGCACGACCCCCTATAAACTGTAATGCACCTGGTAAACTTTTTTAACGTGACCGGCAGTGCTGCGCGACACGCCCTCCGGTACCACGAGGGTGGGGGAGACTAGGCCTCGTGACCAACCTCCTACAACAGGAAATATTTTATCCAACTGAGCTAGGCCTCCAACCCCAAGAATATTAATATATTATATTATATATATATATATATTTTTAGACTGCAGGAATCGGTAGCACGACCCCCTATAAACTGTAGTGCGCCTGGTAAACTTTTTGACATGATCGGTGGTGCTGGCGCGACATGCCCTCCGGTACCACGAGGGTGGGGGAGACTATACCTCGTGACCAACCTCCTGCAATAGGAAAGATTTAGCCAACCGAGCTAGGACCCAACCCCCTAATATGTTTTTGTTTTATTATGTATTTTTTTTTTTAGTTTTATTAAACATAGGTTTTTCACCAAAAATCAAGCTCCTTGTTCTGCACATGTGGAAAAATAGTAGATTATCAAGATTTTTTTTTGAAAAATATGAGTCCACCAAATATTGAAGTCCTTGATCCAAAAAAAAAAATATGAATTTTGATATATACAAAAAACGTTATGCGCCTCTATCTGAATTTTAATTGGTTTGGCTTCAAAACTTGATTAAGGAAAAAATATTCTATAAAATACTATCTAACCAATTGGAAGCACTAGATATCGTAGTTACAATTCTAAATTAAGAAAAAATAGAATTTTATCCTTCATGGAAAAAAGGTTACGTGTTATACGGTGAGTGTCACTCCTTAAAAATGTTGTTTACTGAAAAAAACTATTTTTCGAAGGAGATGGAAAAAGAAGTGCAATCTGATTCCAAAATTTTTGAAAAAAATATTTTAGAATCTACAGACAAAATGTGACAGATCACTAGTTTGCATCATCTTCAAATTCTTCACGGTTTAGCTACTATAGGTGCCCAGAAGTGAAGATTTAGTTAGAAAAATTATTTTAGTGTCTAGTTTGGCCAAAAATTGTAAACCATATTATGTGACAGATCACTAGTTTGCACCATCTTCAAATTCTTCATGGTTTAGCTGCTATAGGTGCCCAAAAGTGAAGATTTAGTTAGAAAAATTATTTCAGTGTCTAGTTTGGCCAAAAATTGTAAACCATATTGTATCACCCGGTGAGGTGTATTTTCTATTGTTTTATATATATTTTAGAATTTTTTTATAACATTTATGTTTATATGTAAAAAAATGATCTAAGAAAATCTATATAACATTAGTATAGCTGTAATTTTCTATTGTTTTATATATATTTTAGAAAATCTATATAAAATTTATGTTTATATGTAACAAATTGATTTAAGAACAAGTGCAATTGATTAAAAAATAGTAACCATTTTTAATATTTGAGAGTATTTCCAATATTCTAGAAAAATGGGTACATTATATCTATTTTAGAAGTTGGATTAGAGTTGAGGTTAACAATAAAAAAATGGCAAAAAGGAAAAAATAAGGTTAAATGTAAGATTCAATTAGGCTTAAGATTTAGTTAGAATTAAATTTAAGTTAGGATTATAATTAGGGTTCAATTAGTTTAAGGTTAGTGTTAGGGTTAAGATCCAATTAGGGTTAGGATTAAAATAGTGTTTAGAGTAAGGATTAGAGTTCAATTGGGTTACGGTTAAATTAGGGTTAGATTTTAATTTTGGTTATGGTTAGATTCTAATTATGGATAGTGTTCAATTAGGGTTAAGATTAGGGTTCATTTATGGATCTATTTGGTTAGGGTTTAATAAGGGCTAGGTTTATTGTTGGTGTTCAATTAGGGTTAATGTACAACTAGGGTTAAGATTTAATTATGGTTAGTGTAGATTAGCATTCAATTAGGGTTATGGTGAGGATTCTATTATAAAGCTTGGGGTTAGAGTTATAGTTAGGGTTCAAATAGGGTTACAATCAAAGTTAGGTTTACTATTCAATTAAAGGGTTAGGAATGAGGATCAGTTAGGGTTAGGATCTAATTAGAGTTAGGGTTATAGTTATGGTTTAATTAGTGTAAGTGTTAATGTTAGGGTTAGGATTAAATTAGTGTTAACAATTAGGGTTAGAGTTTAATTAGCTTAGGATTAGGGTCCAATTAAGGTTAGAATTTAATTAGGATTATATAGTTAGAATCTAATTAGGGTTAGGACTATAGTTAGGGCTTGGGTTAGGGTATAATTACAATTAGAGTCCAATTAGTTTTAGGGTTAGAGTTAGGGTTAGGGTATAATTATTGTTAGAGTTTAATTAGGATTAGGATTATAGTTCAATTAAGGTTAGAGTTAGGATTAGGTTTAAGGTAAAATTAGGTTTACAATTCAATATAGGTCCAATTAGGGTTAGGGTACAAATAGGGTTAGGATTTAATTAGGGTTCCTATAAATTAGTGTTCAATTAGGGTTAGGGCTAAGATGAGGGTTCAGTTAGTGTTATGATTTTATGATAAAGGTTGGGGTTAGGGTTACAATTGGATTTCAAATAGGGTTATAATTAGAGCTAGGTTTAGTGTTTAATTAAAGTATTAGGATTGGGGATCAATTAGGGTTAAGATTCAATTAGAGTTAGGGTTATAGTTAGGATTCAATCAACATAAGGGTTAGTGTTAGGGTAAGGATTAAAATAGTGTTCAAAGTTAGGGTTAGAATTTAATTAGGATTCGGGATGGGGTTAAGGTTAAATTAGGGTTAGAGTAATTATGAATATTTTTAGAGTCCACTAATGGTTAGTGTTTAATTAGGAATATGGTTAGAGTTTAATAAGTGCTCATTTTATGTTAAGGTTAGGGTTCAATCAGGGTCAAGGATCAATTACGATTACAATTAGGGTTAGGATTCTATATTTAATTGTAACACAAATCCTAATATTAACCTTAAATATAATCCTAACCCTAACCATATTCGTAAGCAGGCTAACACTAACCCTTAACCTAATCTTAACCCTAACCATAATTTGAACCCTAAACCTAACAATAATTTGATATTTAACTATAACCTTAAGCTTAACCTTAAACATAACCCTACCTCTAAACATAACCCTAATCCTAACCCTAATCTATCTCTAATTATAATCTAAACCCTAATCTTAGCTCTAAGTGTAATCCTAACATTAACCATAATTGTAATCCTAAACCTAACACTAATCTTAACCCAAATTCAAACCCTAACCCTAACCCTATCCCTAATTGCAAACCTTACCATAATCCTCAAACTAATCTTAATCCTAACCCTAACCCCAATATTAATCCTAACCCTAAACTTAATTCTAACCTTATCCCCAAATCTAACCCTAATTATATCGCTAACCCTAACCCTAACCCTAATCTTGATCCTAATATTAATCCTAACTCTAACCCTAATTATATCTCTAACCCTAACCTTAACATTAACCCTACCCCTCATCCTAATTCTATCTTTAATATTAACCCTAACCCTAACCCTAACCCTATCTATAATCCTAACACTAACCCTAACCCTAATGCTAACCCAACTCGAATCCTAAGTCTATTTGTAAACATAAACCTAACACTAATCCTAAACATAAAACTAACCCTAATCCTAATAGTAACACTAACTACAACACTAATGCAAATGCTAACACCAACCCTAATCCTAATTATATCTCCAACCCTAACCCTAACCATAACCTAAATTCTAATACTAACACTAACCCCAATTTAATCCTAATATTCTATCTCTAACCCTAACCCTATTCTTAATATTAACCCTAACCCTAATCCTAACCTTGACCTTAACACTAATTCTATCTTTAACCCTAAACGTAACCCTAATCATACTCCTAATCCTAATCCTAATCCTAACCCCTAATTTATAACACTAACCCTAACCCTAACCCTAACCCTAATCTCTATCCCTAACACTAACCCCAATACTAACCCTAATTCTATCTATAACCCTAACCATAACTGTAACCCTATCCTTAATCCTAATATTATTTCTAATCCTAACCCTAACCATAACCCTAATAATTTTGTTTTCCATGTCGCATTGTGAGTGCTACTAGAATATATAAATTATTTATTAATAATATGTGTAGAAACATTGAGAGATATCCTTCTCGAGGTGTCTATTTTTAAAAAAGATAAAAAATAAAAGTACAATAGACATCTCGAGAAGGATATCTCTTGACGTTTCTATATATATTATTAATAAATAATATATATATGCTAGTATATATTAATATTTAATATATGTTTGCTAGTTTACTCTCCCAATCTTCAATGAGGAAAGGAGAAGAATAGTTATGGTTTGAAGAGCAATTAATGTCATGGAAATCCATGTTGCGGGAGGAGAGAGGATTGTCAGATAGGGGGAGCTTGAGGGGGAAGGTTGTGTGGTGATGCAGTTGATAATATTTCCTACCAAATGATGAGAAAGGATGGTAGCATTGATGGAATGGGAGGCGAATCAGGAGTAGGAACAGGGTTTGAAGGATTATGAAGGGGAGGAGGTACACTGTCAAAAATAGAGGGGGTATAGGAGAATTGACAGTAGCTAAATTGCAATTAAGAAAGTGAACATTGGAAGAAATGGTAACCAGGTGATTGGAAGTACCTAGAGAGTTTGACAACTAGGAGATTATGGCTCCTAAGTGAATCAGACATGGTGATGTAGGAAGATGAGAGAAGACAACCTTGCTTGGATTTGATAAAGGCTGAGTGTTTGTAGAAGGCATAACAAGAACATTCTTTGACAGAGGGATTGCAATAATGTAGTGATCCATTTAAGGTGTTGCTAGATGGTGTGAACCATCCATCTTCTTTGGAATGGCAGCCTTAGGAGGAAGATTTTTGATAAATACACTGTTTAATGCTAGAGTATCCATTGAGGGCCCGCTAGAAGTAGAAACATCTCCCAAGTTTATGCCAGAAGATGTGAAGGTAAGAGGTTCAGGAAAAGTGCATGAAACTACAGTATTAGGAGGAAGAACCTCAGAGATGAGGTTCAAAGAAAATGGAGTAGGAGTGGTGGATAACTCATGGGGGGAGCTAAAGGGGGATAATTTATCAAACACCATGGGAGGGTGGGTGACAAGAGAAGAATTTAGTGAGGAGTGAGAGGATTTAGGATAGATGAGTGAGTGACGGTGTTGGGGGTGAATTTTATGAGAGTGAAGCATGGGAACAATAGCTGAGGAGCGATGGTGAGGTGGGATGTAAGGATAGGGAAGGAAGAGCCATGGAGTCAACAACAAGAGAAGGCGAGGAAGGAGACTAAGTTTGGTGTCTCTTATCGACAAGCTTGGAAATTTTTTGTTTTTCCTTGGATTCACATTCATGCTTCAGACCTTGGGCTCAAGCATGGTTTTGGGTATCGAGTAGGACCTAGATGTCAAAATGGATGGAAGTAGCAAGTTCAAGGTGTAGGTGGAAAATATTAGTGGCTAAGTGATTGATTAGAGCTTTGGTGCCTTGAATTAATAATCTTAATAGGGAGATGCTAGCTTGATCAAAAATTTAGAAGGTATGATTTTTACAAAGATGGTGAGTAATCTGAGCAAAAGGGGGGATGATATGGCCATCTCTGTAACATTTCAAGAAGGCTAAATTGATCCTTAGTCTCACAAAGAGTTTAACTTTAGAAAAAATATCCCTTCCATTAAGGTAAGTAATAGTAGGAATGATTTTTCCATAGCCCATGAGAATTAGATGCAATGTTTCTAGATTCAACTATGTGTATTTATTTGGATTGACATTTCAAATCACACTAGAGTGATTCATCATCAGGAAGAGGAAAATAATGAAATGGATTGCACAATTATCCTTAAGAAGAGTTGAGGGGGGACAGTTGGGGAAGGGATTGAAAACAAGGAAGGGATGGAAAAAGGAAAAGGTAAGAAAACAAAGAAGAAGATTTTTTTTAAATAGAAACTAATTTATTGAATACTAGCTATAATAATATATTAAATAAAACTAAAGAAAAAATTGTATTAAAATATAAACTAAAAAGATAAATATATTAATAAATTGAAAATCAATGTTAGAAGTAAACTCAACCATTATATTAGATTAAATGAAGATATAAAAATGATAAAAGATAAACCAAACAATGCCAATAATAATAGTTTAAATATGCATGCATGAATAATAATAAAAAAATTGTATTAAAATTAACAACTAAAAATAGACCTGCAACCTATCATGGTTTCAAGATGGCTCAATATAAAGGCTTTAGGAAGGTGTGGCTTGAGGGAGATTCTCTAAATATTATCAATAATTTGAAGAAGTCTTCTATCCCCTTTTGGAGTGTTGAGTACCTTATTTCAGATGCCATTGAAATTTTAAATTCTTTTGATGAATTTTATATCTCACATTGTTAGGGAAGGCAATAGTCTTGTGAATGTCTTTGCTAACTTTGTTGTTAGCAGCTATAGGGTTTGTGATGTGGATGATCCCCTTCCTATTGAGGCAATGGCTTGTCTTAAAAATGATTACCAAAGATGTTGAGTTGGATGGTGGCTTCACCACGATCTGTGCTCACATGACCCTGTTCATGTGGTAGATCATTGTTTGGAGTGATTGTGAGTTGGATTGTTCTTGGGCTTATGGTAATTCAAGCAATCTTTGTATGGGGTGTCCTTCAAGGCTAATTATGACCCTCTACCACCATGCTGTTGTCATATGGATTGTGAGTATTTTTTGGCCTTTGTTCTCAAGGCTTCTCTTAATTATTTGTAAAGTTCTCAAGCTCTTGGGTTTTTCCAAGTTTGTGATCATGGTGGTGATAGAAATAGGGAGGATCATTTCTCTTGTGATACCTTGAAAAGTAAGACTGAAGTATGGAAAATTTTGTAGAAAGGTGGGCTCACCCCATACTTGGAGTGGCTCCATGCGAATGATCTACAAACTATGACATTGTTTGTTAAGGGATGGAATAATAGGATTTTGAAGTTGGGTGGTACAAAATTTGATATCAATGAGGATTTCATAGCAAACATTACTAGTCTTTCCACAAAGGGTAGAAAGGTGTATAGTGATAAGAAGGAATTTAACACTGCTATGCATATTTTCTTTAAAGGGAATGAAGAACTGAAGCTCAAGCGTGCTAAAAGTGGTGGATACCAGCGTAGTTCAATCAAAGCTCTATGGGGAGATGTTTCTAAAGAATTAATGAGATACATAATCTTAAAAGGTCGGTTCTCTATTATAAATGGTTATCATTTTGTTCTGTTGAATCACTTTCGTCATAAGAAGAAAGTTTCCTTTTCTTTTTATGTCTTGGCTTCTTTGGAGAGTGGTCTAAAGGACCATAAAAAAAATCCTAAGAATTATGTGCTACATGTTGGTTTAATTCTTTTGATAATGGATTATGCTAAGGATTTTGTGGTTCCTAAGCAACTTAGAAAGGATCCTAAAGGTAAGCAAAAGAAATCAACACTGGAATATGAGACTGTGTCGGAGGAGGAACCAGTGCATCATAAAGAGAAAAATAAAATAGAGGTTTTGGAGGAGGAGTCTGAGTCAGAAGAGGATGTGGACTATTTTTTTGACTCTTAGGCCTTTATGGAAGTGTATTTGCAGGCCCCTGCTCCAAGTAAGAGTGGAAAAGGTAATCCTGTTCTTGACCCAAGCGATTATGAGACTTACAGTGAGGAAGGGGTTGGTGTTAAATCTTATAGAACTAGGCCTATTGCTCCCTCTACCATTTTGAAAGAAATGATTAATGTTGAGGAGGATTTGACTCATACGTCCCCTATTTCAGGATCTAAGAGAAAGAAGGGTTTGAAGGAAGGTAGTAGTAAGAAGATGGCTAAGAAGTCAGTTAGTCTTGTGCTAGACGAACCTGCTACTTCTTCTCTAAAGATTGGTGGTGGGCAGGATGCTATGGAAACCCATGATGAGGGATTGGAAAAGCAGAATAGAAGGATGGTGGCTGAGGAAATTGCGAGCTCTCTTCGTAAAATTTAGAAGATGGTGTCTGTTACTAAAGGTAAGGGGGTTTGTGTGAACCAAGAAATGAATAGTACCTTCCAAGAGGGTGAAGCTGAGGCTATGAATGTGTTTAATATTAATCAGGAGGATTTGCCTAATGTTTTGGGTTTGGCTAAGGAGGGTACTATTTCCTTGTTTAGATTGCTCAAATGGTTTTCTCATGAGCTTAATATGACTAATGTGAGGGTTTAGGGGCTGTGAGAAAAGCTAGGGAATCTTCATAGTCTTCTATACAAACTCAAGTTGACCAGTTGTATGATGCCCTAAAGACTGTTGCTAAGGAGATGCTTAAGTTGAAGTGTATTTTTGAACAAAGAATTGTGAATTTGGAATTGCAGATGGATCGGGTTAACATGAAGTTGGATAATGCTGTTGAAGTTACTAGAAATTTTGTGAGGAATGAGGCTAAGGGACTTACTATTCTCAATGAAAAGGATCAAAAATGGATGGAGGGAGCTCCTGGTGATAAAGACACCGTTGGTGAAAGGTAGGTGGTGAGGAAGCTTTGATTGATAAGGCTGTTGGTTTGTAGGATGTTTTTGCTAAAGAGGTAAATGTTTTGGGGCCCGGTGCTAGAACTCACAACAAGACTAAGATGCAAGCTAGGTTCCCTGTCAAAGATATTTTTGAAGTTATGGATGCACATCAAAAGATAATTGAAAGTGACATGGAAGCTATTAATATTTTGAAGAATATGTAGTCTTTTGTTTTTGTTAATCCTTTTTGGTAACTATCTTGTTGATTCTTTGCTGCATGTTGGCTATTGGTTGGTCTATTTAGTTATCTTTTGATACAACTTTCCTTTTTTGTAAAGGGTTTTAGGGTCCCTTCAAAACTTGCTTTACCTCTAATAAAAAACAACTGAAAAATAGAAGTATATGTGAAAAAAGAATAAATGTAATAAGACAATTAAATATAAAAGGAAAAAACAAAAACACCAAAAAAGATAAACAATAAAAAATAAAAATAAATTGAAGGAAATAAAAAATATTAATTAGGATTGAAAAGGAGAAGATAAGAATAATCAGGAATGAAAAGAAGATTAAATGGGTATTAGATTTACCAAGATCAATAAGCTGAAACTAATCACAAAATGAAGTAAATAACATTAGGAATGATTACAAAGTTATAGGTTTAGGATGCACTTGTCAAGAATGACAAGTGTCCTAGTAAACCTGAGTTATCAAAATACCAACTCAACTTAGAGGTGTAGTGGTGTCAAAGTAACTCACTTGATGAGGGAGATGTGGTACCTAACTCCCATCAATCAAGGAGTGATGACACACACTTTCCTAATATTCCTAATTAACTTAAGTAAATAATACTATTTACCTAAGTAAGCTTAACTAAGGTGTAATATTAATAATTTACACCAATAGCCCCCATTAAGCACAACTTAGGGAGAAATGTGAAAATGAAGATATGAATCCCCTTAATAATGAAAGAGCTCCCATGCCAATGATGAACACCTGAAGATAGAATATGATCCACTGCCTATAAACAAAATTTCTCCCCTTAGGAAGAAATAGATCCATTGGTGATTGGAGAAGCCAATCCAAAGAGATGGTTGATTATGGAATCCAAATCCAAATGATGTGTGCCTCTAAAAATTGCTCATGTATCCACATGTCAGAAAGAGATGATGTCAATCCAAGATCCCATGAAGACTAATAGAGAAAAAGCTCTCCAAAGTCACGATTGGTGGGCCAACAATGATGATGTGGCTGTCAACAAAGAGGAAAGGAGAAAATCTAGGTGGATAAGCTCCTAACAATTTATTCAAACTAAAGAAGAAAGTTGTAACTATTGAAGAACTACAAAGATGCCCTTTGTTAGGGACGATGCCATGGTTTATCTAATGCTCAATATTGTCCCACTAGAAAGAAACTCTAGAAGCTCATGTAGTCAGAAACTTAGACTATAAAAAAACTTCTGGCTACTGATTGGAGGAATAGTGCGAATCTTGACAGTTAATTGGAAACTTTTAATATTATAAGTTTGTTTGTTTGTTTAGAAGCAAAAATAAAGAAACCTATACTAGGTGCTTTAAGTAACATGCATGCATCTAGAAACAAAGGTTTACATCTGCCTCCATTTTGGTGAAAACTTGTTTGCAATCATTGAAATTTGCTTGCAAAAATACAAATGGTGCCCTCAAAAGACAAATAATACACCTGGAGGTTTGAATCACACCCTCTATTGGAGAATACGTGCCTACCAAGGGAATTCATAACCTCCACAAGAAATTTGTGGCTTTACTAGAGGAAATCGACCTAGTTGTTGACAAAATTGTGGCTTTTGAGAAGAAAATTGCATCTCCAATCGCACCTTACATGACCTAAGCAAAGGTATTCTAGAGAGTAGATTGGTGCAACCCGTAGATTAAGGGGTGCACCTCCAAATGGTGGTCACAACCTCTGCATATGATTCACTTCTCCTATAAATATGTCCCCTCCTCAAATCATGGCATCCTCACTACAGATATACCACACATAACGTGCCTCTTTGAATAGAGAAACACACTCTTTAATAGAAGATTCAACCTCTACATGCAAAAATCGGGACACAAAAGTCAAATCATGTGGCTCTCAAAGGTTGAATCACAACCTCTAGACTTCAAAAAATGCAAGCATCTCCCATGTGAAGAGATTCGTGCCCTCTCTACTTGCATCACACCTCTGCCAGGGCCTCTCTCCATCTTCGATCACTACAAATGCAATTACATGGCATAGTGTGGGAAATAAGCAAGTCATGCTCTAAATTTCACACCAAATGAGAGTGGAACCTTCAATTCGCTCAAAAATTTGTTGTCTGACTATTCTTCCTGGCAAAATGAATAAAGAGATGGGCCGAGAGGATGTTTGGGCCAAACTATGAAACCCTTCCTACACTGGTGTCTATGCCTCCACTAACGCCTTCAAATCCTCCAATATCACATTACCAGAAGAAACCTCTCTTCTATGAAGTAGCCCTCTTCCTTGACCAGACAAATGCATTACAAAAAATAAGACCAAAAATGACTTCAAATCGAATAATAAAAAGCTCATATTGGCTTTGATACCATATTAGATTTACCAAGATCAATAAGCTGAAACTAATCATAAAATGAAGTAAATAACATTAGGACTAATTACAAAGTTATAGGTTTAGGATGCACTTGTCAAGAATGACAAGAGTACTAGAAAACTTGAGTTATCAAAAGACCAACTCAATTTAGAGGTGTAGTGCTGTCAAAGTAACTCACTTGATGAGCAAGATGTGGTGCCTAACTCCCATCAATCAAAGAGTGATGACACACACTTGCCTAATATTCCTAATTAACTTAAGTAAATAATACTATTTACCTAAGTAATCTTAACTAACGTGTAATATTAATAATTTACACCAATAATGGGGTTGAAATAAATGGGTTTGGTATCTATAAGTTTCTTACAATTTAAAAAGAAAAGAAGGTTAAAGGAAAGCAATTAAAAAGGGGAATTACACATGCAATAAGATAATACTAAAGGACAAATAATAAATATAAACTAGCCAAAATAATATAATAAATAAACCAAATGCAAAAGAGGAATTATTAAGAACGTGAACTAATAATAGGGGGAATAAATCAACAAATAGACAAACAAAGAAAGTAAACACAAACAAAATACTAGATTAGTTTAGAGGAAATAAACATATAAAATAAAGATAAACCAAGCAATATTAAAATATTAAAATAAATTTAAAAACATCCAATAGAATTAATGAAAAACATAAAAAAGTAAATGCAAATAGATAGCCAATAAATTAGCTAAAAGACAATAAGTTATAATAACTTATGGACAATATAGAAGAATGATACAAAACAAAAAACCAAAAAATAATAAAAAATAATATGAGGAAAGAAAATACAAATGAATAAGAAAGAAAAGAAGATTAAAAGGAACTAAAAATACATAAAATGAATAAGAATGAAAAGGGAAGGTGAATGAAGAAAGGAACTAAGACTAACTCTCCCCCCTCAACTCTTCTTAAAGATGATTCTATTGATCCATTTCATTATTTTCCTCATCCTGATGGTGAATCACTGAGTGTGATTCGAAATGTTGATCCAAATAAATACACACAGTTGAATCTAGAACCATTGCATCTAATTCTCATGGACTATGGAAAAATCATTCCTAATATTATTTCCCTTCATGGGAGGGACATTGTTTCAAAGGTTAAGCTCTTTGTAAGACTGAGGATCAACCTATCAAAGAGGATTGCAGATTTAGCCTTCTTGAAGCATTGTAGAGATGGCCATATCATCCCCCCTTTTGCTCAGATTCCTCACCATCTTCGTAACAAGCATACCTTTTGATTTTTTGATCAAGCTAGCATCTCCCTATTAAGATCATTAGTTCAAGGTGTAACACTATAAAATATGCAAGCTTAAACTCCATCTCATATATCATCATGATGTTAGTTTATAGCAATCAAATAAAATAACATTCTTTATGAAATATTGAATCATGTTTCATATTGCAAATAAAACAACAAAATATAGAATAAACTAATTGAGAGCACAATAACATGAATAAAACCCTATCTCATAGTGGATTGGTGCTTCTTTGAGTGGAAAGAAGCCCTTTCCCAATCCTTGATAAGCTCAATGATAAAATTCCTTGAAGATGAAGTGGACAAAATTAGCTTTCAATGTGAAGAGAGTAACTTTGCATAAAGTTGTAGATTGTGGATGAAGGATAGCCTCTCCATTTATAGAATATTTTGATGAGAGAAGAGGCAAGAGGGATGAATGTGAGACAAAAACTCAACCAATAGGAATAATCCACTTGTCACCATGTGAATGGGCCAATGATGTACAAGTTTTGATGAATGTGCCCATAAATGCATATATTTGAAATTTGAAAATGTTGAAATGACAAGGTTGAGGGAGATTCAAATGGTGTAATGGCCACTTGGCTCAATGCAAAAGGACTTGTAAGGTGACATAAATGCCTTGTTGGAAGGACTCATCCCACTTTGAGGGAGATTTGAAATGGAGGAATATTCCATTTTTATGCCATGTTGATGGAAAATGAAGATTTAATAAATTAGTTAAATTGATTTATTTGTGCAAGTGGGAAAAGCTAGAAGATGGGACTTCCATTAGATTTAGCCTTAATCATGATTTAGTTAACTTAAGTGAAGATTAGGTGATTTGAATTTTTGACTTAGATTTATGGATTAAAATAAATCAAAAGGAGATGGAAAATGATTTAAACTTAGTTAAATAAATATTTTGATTTATTTAACTAAAGGGGATGATATTAGTGTTAAAGATGAATTTATTTAATTTAAATATAGGACTTTAGAGATTAATCAAATAAAATCGATTTATTTAATGAAATGATGAATATGAATTAATTAAATGCATGATGCCAATTTTGCATGTCTACATTTTTCCCCTCTTTGAAGCAATGTACTTGCTACGTTGGTTCAAAGAATAAACTTGCTGTGATCAAAATTCAAAAATTTAATGATTTTTTCAAATGCCGCATTGGAAAGAAGTATACCAATACATTTCCCCCTCGAGAGATCGAGCAAAAATTTTGATTTGAAGGTCAATCTCGTGACAAAGAGGTTCAAGATGGACATATGGATGGATATGATGATGACACAAATGAGACGGTTTTAAGATGCTTAGAATAACCAATCTATATTATCCTAAACAACTTAAAATGACGATACAATGCATGTGAGATGGATGAGATGAATGATGCCTATATGGTTATGCAATGGATGTTTTATGCAAATGTATGGATTTATGAGATGCTTAGACTGATAGATCTATATTATGATGATGAACATGCATGCGATATTATTAGTGTTTCCTATATGATATGATATGATTTGTAGTATGTTGATGGTTTGTGGATGCAAGATGGATGCATTGGTGATGATGATTACTTGACCATGATGATGTTAATGCAGAAAGGAGATAGAAGAAACCAAGAGAATCCAACAAGACACGAGACAATAATGATGAGAGATGGATGATTCACTGATCAGGAATTGGGACTTTAAAAGGGCCACTTACCTTATGCTTGATAAAACACATAAGCACGATGCATCAAGGCATAAAGAACCAAGATCGTGTTGCACTTAGTGTGATGGAATTTGAATCGAAAATCAGATAAGAGTACTCCTGTTCACACCTGACATATAGAGCCTCATTTAAAATTCAGTTTAGATATTTCAAACATCTCAGACCAAAACATAGAAAGGAAAGCCTTCCTATGTGGTCAACAAGATACCTAAAACATCCTTCCTACGCCCAAATAAAGCACACATGATCGATGTTATATTACAAGAACATCCAACAAGCGCAACAGATAAAAAGATAATGATCATTGCCCCATTCCTATATCTCTAAATCCTTTTGTTTAGACATCATCAAGAGGTTATTGGAATGAGCGAAAGGAGATAAGTCAAAAGACAAATATAAAGTAAATAAACAAGCTAATGTTCTTCAATACCACTAACCAAAAGGAAATGTGTTTTTAAAGGATAAGAACTGAAACTATTGCCAATAGATAATGCCCATTGTAGGAAGGATACATCCTAGGACATGTTAGTGGATGGCGACACATCATTTCGTTTATCCAAAGTGTTCTTTCTGATTAAAAAAATGCCCATTGTAGGAAGGATACATCCTAGGACATGATGTTATCAGATGATTGATTTGGGACTGATTGGATGATAGGCTATTGACATGAAGAGTTGACTAATTTGTTTATGTATTGACCTAGACTTGAGACTTGATGTTTTGAGTTTTCACTTTTAACCTGCTAGACTTATTTTTGATTGTTTTACCAAAGGTTGAGGATGACGATCATTTATTATGAGCGAAATTTATTGTGGGTGAAAGTGAGTTGTGATGGATGGATTTTTTCAAATATTTGGATGTTTTTGGAGTTTTGAAATGTTTTTGAGGCTTTTTTGGTATTTTTGAAATTTTACAAATGTTTTGATTTTCGGATTTTCAAATGTTTTTGGGTTTTATGAGATTTTATGAATGTTTTTGGATTTTTTTGTTTTTTCGAATGTTTTTGGATTTTTTGATTTTTGGGGGCTGATCAAAGATTAGCCTTGCCTATGTTTAAGCTTAGAGACGATGTAGTTTAGATAGCATGTTTTTGACTTTTTCTATTTTTATGAATGTTTTTGGATTTTGATATGATTTTGGATGTTTTTTGGATTTTCTTGGTTTTTTGAATGTTTTTGGATTTTTCACAGGATTTTAACAATTTGGATACGTGATGATAGTAGTGCTTTGTTTTGGGATTTTGTTGAAAACCAAGCTAGGGTTGATTGAACAGATTGATGGATTGATGATGAAAACATTGTTGAGGATACACAACAATGTGCAAGGATAGTGTTAAGCAACACAAGGATTAGGATGGATATCCCAAGATGATGAGAGATTGATCAGATTTGATTGACCAAGATTTTGAAGCTTGATTTTGGAACAAAATTGTTTGAATGATTTGATGTGACGTTGAATCACACATTAGATGCGACTAATATTGACTGTTTGGATTGATGTTCTATGAAATTAGATGAAGATTGACAAGGAATGTCTTCTCATCAAAATGTGCCATGGGCTAGTGATTTGGATTTTGTCTCACAACTACTTGACCAATTTTATTTCACATTTTTCTAATGTTCGGATCACCACATAAGTTGGAGGATATATGTCAAGATTTATTCCCGAAGCAAGATGTAAATATCTGCCCCTAGTGTCTAGCAATGTTTGAAATGTCATGGATGAATGCTTGGATAGATGTATGGATGGATGGATATGGATTATCTTATGATAAGATAAGGTGTTTGGATAAAGAATGCTTATTTGGATAATGTTGCATGGCTTAGATAATGTTGGGTAGGATAGGATCAATGAAAATGACCCATGTCAAGGTGTTTACCATAAGCAAGCGTAAAGTGTGCACCAAACTTTGTCAAGATCAAGATAACTTAGACCATGTATGCAGATGGATGAAAATGAATTGGATAAATAGTTCATGGATGAATGGATTTATTATAGATAAGATGGATGAAATGCTGGATTTATTATGGATGGGATGAGATGCTTTCACCTGAAATGGTGCACATAGATGCTCGATTCTACATATGATGCCTGTTTACTAGGTTTTCATCATGGTACCTATCCAAAGTGCCACCGTAGTGGTTTTCATTAGAGGACGATTTTTCTCTTTACTGTTTTTAATCCTTTTTTTAATTTTTTTGATTTTGAATTTTTTTGCTTTTTTTGCATTTTTCTATGATATTTTGAGCTCATGTTGAACCATTTGGTGGTGTCGATGTATATTCTTCTATCATAATGTGCCATTGATATCCTGCTTGAAGAAGCTGCTTTGCCAAGATACGTCCACTTGAATACAACTTTTGATATTCCTGATCTACTTTGTTGATATCGGAGTTAACTTTGTCTTTGTGTGCACATCGTGATAGAGTGCCTTCTGAATCCTTATGATGAAGGGTCCCTACTAATACCTAGTCAATGTGAGAATTGGGTATCATGAGTGGAGGCATGGATGGAGTTATGTGTTTAGGAATAAAATATGGATCAGTTGATAGTTTGGAACCTTTGACTCTCCAAACTTGGGAAGATGAGTAGTGATGGGTGGTTATGAAAGTGTGAATGAAATTAGGACCAACTGCTTGATACACTTTGTACATCACTTGAGAAGCTTGCTTTTGCTTTTGTGGACATCTTTGATGGATTTTTTCCCTTTTTTATTTTTCCCCATAGTTTCTTTGACTAATGGAGTTTGATAGGGGATAATATTTCTTTGTATTCTTTGGTATCCATGTGTATTTGATTTTTCCATTATGCTTCTTAGCATCTTTTGCTTTGATAACATTCTTTTTTCTTTGATTCAAATCTTTCTTTTGATATTGGTCCCAATTTGTGGGTGGTGTGGATGCTAAATCTGCAAATGCTCAAAATAAACAACTATTAACCTTGTTAGTCAAATTAAGCAAATCAAATAGAGCATCCCTATGAAATACCTAACCATGCTAAAATATGCAAAATAAAACAAAAACAACTAATTGCAAGCATATAAAAACATGATCAAACCCCTATCTCATAGTGGATTGGTGCTTCTTTGATGTGGAAAGAATCCCTTTCCCAATCCTTGATAAGCTGCTAGATGATATGATGAACAAGATGATAAGTGATTGAGTTGCCTAAGATTGTGGAGGATTAAATCAATAGAGAGGGTGTCTATTTATAACCAAGAAGGATGGAAGAATGCAACACATGGAGGATGTGGGACAAAAGACAAACCAATGACAAGATTCCATTTGTCAAGATGTGATAGGATGAAGGTTGTGCACATCTTGGTCAATGTGCCAAAGAGGGGGAGATTTGAAATTCAAAAGATGTCTTGTTGGAGGGAGAAGAAAAGTTTTAAATGCCAAGTGGGGGAAATGTAAGAGGGGAGTTAATGCTATGTTGGAAGGGACAAGTCATGTGGGAGGGAAAATTCAAATTGGGAGAATATTCCCTCAAAGATGCCATGTTGAAAGTAATTAGGAGATTTAATAAATCAAAATAAATGATTTATTGCACAAGTGGGAAAAGCTAGAGGATGTGACATGGATTAGATTAGATTTAATCATGATATGATTAAATAAGAAGAGGTTAGGTGATTTGACCCATTTGATTTAGATTTATGGATTGAAATAAATCAAAAGGAGATGGAAAATGATTTAGACTTAGTTAAATAAATATTTAGATTTATTTAGCTAAAGGGGATGATGTTAGTGTTAAAGATGAATTTATTTAATTCAAATGGAGAAATTTAGAGATTAATAAATAAACTTGATTTATTTGATGGATGATGAATATGACTTAATTAAATGCATGATTCCAATTTTGCATGTCTACAAGTGGGGTGATGGGTGGATGAATATTCATGACAGGGTTGGTTGTTGTTTTGGCATCAATTTCATCATAAGGATTCTTCGTTCTCTCTATGTTGAATTTTTCTTGAGACATAGTTTCCCATAGTATGATGGTCGTATTACCTTCATGCTTTGATTCTGCCTATTTTGAGAGCTCTTGTTTAGAATGAATTCTCTGATAAATGACCACTATAGATGATGTTATTGGAATTTGTTGTTCTGCTAACTCTGGAATCTCCTGTTCTATCTGACCTATTTCCTTGAGTGGATAATGTTGGATATCTTCATACTTAATGTCCCTAGTCTGAATTTGGGATATGTCTGATCCTGATGTTGACAATTTAGTTTGACTGTAAGAATCAATAACCTGCCCTTTTTATGTAATAATGTCAAGAGTAAAGGAATCCTATTCTGAATGAAGATCATCTATGTGTCCATCCAAAGAAAGCATCTCATGGGTAGATGGAGTATGTGCTATGTGGATATGATCATCATTTGGAATATCTTGTATAGATAGGAGAGTGTCCATTAGATCATTGTAGTATCTTGGAGATACAAATTCTTGATCTTGAATGATTTCAGAATTGCTTTCAACATGCTTTGGATCAAGTTCTTGACATGGGTCCATTTCAAAGGATAGATTTCTTACAAAGGATTCTTGGACATCATCATTAGGAATAGGAAGTGGCTCAATATCCTCTTTATCTTTGAGTGAATCTGGATCAAGTGTTGAGTTGAAAATTCCTTGAATATCGATAATCATGAGGTTGAAGGATGTCAATATGTCTTGGAAAGGACCATTGCTAGACTTTGGTGAGAGATGTTGATCATGCTTTAGAATAAATTATTGAGATATGTCCTCTAACTCATTAGGTGATGTAGAGATATTTTCAACATGATCATTAGTCAATAGATCATTGATTACAAGATCAAATAATGTTAACACTCCTTGAAATAGATCATTGTCGGATATTGTTGAGGGGTTCTTATCATGATAAAAAAGTGACTCTTGATGTGTGTTGATTTGATCTTCGGATGAGGTAGAAACATTATCAAGATCTTGATCCTTATTTTTAGCAATTGTGGTGGAGAGATTGTCAATTCTGTCATTAGTGGTTGACTCTTGATCATTTTCCCCAATAGTTATTAGTTTTTGATCAATCAAGTCTTGGATAAATTTTTTGAGTCAAACACAATTCGATGTTGTGTGTCCCTTTATTTTGTGATACTCACAAAGGTGCTTCTCATCATACCAAGGTAGTTTTACGTTTGGTTTTTGATAGTTCTCATAGATGGGTATTTTAATGAGATTTTCCTGCACCAACTATTGCATGACCGATTCAATTGGTTTCCCAAGTGGTGTGTATTTTAGTTTGTTACCTTGTGAGACTTGTCCTTTAATTTGACCTTGTGATGATTGATTTTGGAGATGTGGTGATTGATCTTTGAGATGTGGCGATTGATCTTCAAGATGGGGCGATTGGGTTTGTTGTTGATGTTGTTGATCTTGATATCCAACCTCTTGACATTGGAGATATTGTTCTTGACATGGTTGTGAACACACCTCAATGCTTTGATGAAATGGTTTAACCAATGGTAGAGTGTATTGATTTTGGAGTGAAGATGTCTCTTGGCTCAATAATCCAACTATTTTGGTAAGTGTAGCAATTTGATCTCACTAGATTTGATCTTGATTTTCATCTTGACTCTCTTGATATAGTTGATTTGGTTTTTTTTCAAGAATTTTTGGGATGTACACTTGTGGTGTTTGCATGGGATCATGGAAAAATTGATTTTTGACAATGTTATGATTTGGGATGATGTTTAAATTTGGCATGATAGGTTGGAATTGAACATTGTCGTGTTTGGGAATCATATTGCCTTGATTTTGCATGGTGTTACCTTGACTTGGATCAATACATGGAGTTGTTAACATCTTGTTTGGACTTTGAACAACATTTGTATGATTCATAAACATATCCATCCCAAAGTTTACCAGTTGTGGATTCAAAATGTTCATGTTTGGAAAACTTGTACTTGATATATTCACATTTGGCATATATGGATTTGGTGGGATGATGTTGTTTTGCGAAAGACTCATGCATTGAGTGTTTGGTTGATAGATTTGTAGGTTTGGACTTAGATTTAAATCTACCATCAGGAAAGATGTTCCAAAATTTTGGCTAGGCATACTCACATTTGTTGTACCGCCGAGGTTTGTAGGAGATAATGATCCCATACACAGATTGTATAAATGTGAGTTTTGATAATCAGTCGACATTGTAAGGATTTAATAGCTTGGTTGACTTGGATTACTCATGATGTATGGATCAAGTTTATATTCCATTTCCTTCTTGTGTTTTGACCTTGTTTGCAAAAGTGATCCCTAAGGTATTTAGGACCAATTATGAGATGAAAGATGAAATGGGTGAATGATATGGGTGTTGAATGTTTAGAAACTTTGGATCAATGCTATACTTTAGGATTTGATTTTGATTGGTTTGATTTGGATAATGAAATTGTAAACCCTAAGATGTTGGATGTGACCTTAGGATAAATTTGTTCAAAAGGGTGATAATTTAACTAAGTGTGTGAGGAAGGATTCATCAACACACACCTAACTAAACAAATGATTTTGATTTGGTTTAAGGATGTACCCAAGTCTAGATAATGATGTTTCCAAATATCTAAAGTTGTTTGTGGGATGGAGATGATAAATGTTTGGAATGGATGAAGTGTATTATTTTGATCCTAAATGAACCTAAGGAGAACCTTGTTTACAAGACCAAGATAGTGAAGAACATGCTTTTCCCAAAAAAAAGTTCAAAACCAAAAGACCAATGTTTGTATGAAAACCATATGACCAAAAGAGACCAAGCACATGTGTGGGGTTGAATTTGAGTTCACTTTGCTTAATGAGTTATTTTTATCACAAACACACTCTTGATTAGCTTTGAAAACTAGATGTCCAATGTCCTAATTCTCTTTCATCCCACCAAGTCCATTATGTAGAAACCTAGAAAATAAAGGAAAAAGTTTCCTAATGTTGACCTTAGTAGGAGAAAATTGAGATGAAATCTAAATGCTTAGAAGCCTATAAGGATGAGAATCCCAAAGGCAAGCAATAGCATGTGAATTCGTTCAAGGATATTTGCTTCTCCTAAAGGGTTTGAGATTTGATGCTCATGTTGAATATTTTTTTCCCAATGTTCATGAACAAGCAAAGTATTTTGATTCCAAGAACATGCACAATCCTATGGATATGAAAGACTGTATTTGTTGAATCCCCACTTGGACAAGTCCAACTACACTTTTTTTAGCAAATGGTTAGATGCTTGACCCCACTGGCTCCCCTCCACGACACTCACTTCTCAAGGAAGCCAAGCATTAGTACCCATGAAACTCCCATGGCATACTTTCCATTTCTACTAAAAACTATAAAAGTGTGGGGCGGATTTAGAATGACTGTTCCTACACCAACAAATAGATAGGGATTTTGGCCTTTCTACAATAAGGTTTTAATTCAAAATTTCCATTTGTAGGAGTTGACCCATCGAGGCAAGAGACCATTGTTTCCCTTCTCGTCAGAGCCAACCACGTGATACTGGCCTTTGTTTAAGATAAACAAAAGAGAGAAAACATATTTGTAACTCGATCAATCTTTGTTGAGAAACAAAGAGAGAATACACGCGATAGGTTTACTCACACTCGAAAGATATTTTGTTCAATTTTACTTCCAAAATGAAATATGTGTGGGCAATTACTTATGTAACTTAAGATCACCAAAAGGCCTTTTGATTCTCAAGATTGTCGTGAGGTGCGAGAGAAGCACATACGTCCTTTTGATAGTATTACTTTGAGTAAGCAATTGCAAAACAAAGAAATACTTGTTCATTTTAAGTCCATAGAGCAATGATTTTGATTCATTTTAAAGCACCAAAACAAGATATGAAAGTTTCCTTATTCAATTGTTAGCCTCAAATGAAATCTAGTGAGTCATAAGATTCATTTTAAGCCCTTTGTAGCAAAGATTGAAATGTTCTTTTTAGAGCCCAAATGGATGCGAGTTGATCTAAAATAGAAAACTAAAGCATAGAATGGAAGCTCTAAGCATTTAAAAATGCTTTATGAATTTCAAGTGTTAATGCTTGAGTTTCTTCAACTCAAATTCACTTGCTAGTTTTTCTAGAGTTCTCAGTCTTCCATAATATTTCACCTACAATAAGAATACAAATAAACATGTGGATTAAATTTTCAAGAAAAAAACCTAAAGATATGAAAATCATTCATCAAAATACTCTTTGAAGTTTGATTAGAAGTATAGATTTTACAATTTATCTAATACATTAATGGGTATTATTAAAGAAAAACCCAATTTATAAAATATATTGCTTCATCAAACCTTGAACTTAGTGGCTATTAATGCATTTAATATTCATTCAATGTTTTTTTCTTTCTACTGTTGAAATCTACCAATAAAAGTGCCTCCTTATTGTTATCACCCACTAGTCAATCTCCCATGCAGCAATCCAGCTATGAATGCATTCCAACTATCGATATAGTTTGATCTTGAATATATTCTAGCTATTATAATAAATGAAGGATGAGCCACTTGTAAATTAGGAGATTTTTTTAATGTAATATTGGTGAGACACCAATTATCAATGCACTTCCTTACTGTAGCCTCAAAGGTAAGAAAACAATATTGATTCATTCACTACCACGTTAGTTAAAAAAGACCAAAAATATAACACCCTTAAAATTTCAACATTGAATTTGCATCAATTTTTTTTTAAGAAAAAATTGTTGGCTTCAGTATGACAATGAACATGAAAACAAAACTCCTAGCATACTCCTCACTGACTGATAAGATAAAAAGCATAGTTCTCATCAAGAACAAAAGATAATAAAAAATATTAAGGAACCCAACTACATAGCGGTTATACTTCACATCATATGAACAAGCAGATTCTGCTACCACATGCACATAGCCATTAAAATATGAACACATTTCCTTCCACCAGATTGCACAAAAGATAGTGAGGACCATTTATTCTTTTACACAGAAATATCAAAATCTCCTATCTTGATGTTGTGCATAGTCACCAAAACTTCTAGTGCATTTATCATTTAAGACAATGATCACAGAATAAAAGAAAGAACTAATGAAATAGTGCACAACCATTATTAGTGTACTAGCATTTTTACTCCTCCCACCCACTTGTCAGGTAACAAAATCTTCTCAACAAACATATATATTTCAAAAACAACAGAGAGATTTTAATCTAACCTTCAAATCATATCCCATCGATGCAATATGTGAGCATTCAATAAAAATTAAAATTAGAGTGGCACCAATATGTAGTTTAAAGAAAACGGTGACCAACTTATTCCTTCACCTTCATAGGCAATGGAAAATAATTGGAGATAGGCTGTTAGCTATAATGTTGCCACACAAATTTACATGTAAATGTTGCTATAATGTTGCTAAGCAAATCTCCAAGTTGACGTCAGTTGATAGCAACATTATAGCTATAATGTTAGTTGATGTTGACAACCTACAAAATTCATTTATGGCATGCTATAGAAAACTCTCTTCTATGGCTTTAAAATTGACACAGCGAGTGAAATAAAAGGAAATAAATGACTTTAATGCAATTGACAGGTGTAAGGCCAAATTCCACAACCTTTGACCAATGTCTTCCTAGCCTCATAGATCGCTTGGGATACAATTCTAGTAGGATATTGCACAAAATGGATTTGTTGAAAAAGGCGTGAGGGACTCTCAGGCATAGGCACATGAGATGACAACAAATGATGACCTTTTGAAGACATGATGACCTTTTGAAGACTTTTAAGCAAATGCATTTGGCAAATGGTTAACTAGAAGCATAGAGAGGGCACGAGGATTGTAGGACATGCGTCGAATGGTTTTGATATATTTTTTTAAACGCTTTGGAAAGGGGCATTTACTTTAATTGCAAAATTTCCCCAAAACCAATAGTAAAAGAATGGGTGATTAACAACCATTGCCTTAATACGAAAGGGTTTGCATTGCAATAGGCACCGCGATGATGTAACTTGAAATTAATAGAATGAAATGGTTGGGATTTCGGCCCTTATGGTGGTCCAATTACAGTGAGGGCCTGAATCTTTGGTGTCATTAGGTACATACAAGGCATATTTTGAGGTCGACTGGACGAGCTTCTGGAATGTCAAAGATTTGAGGATGATTTCTCTCAGAAGCTTGAGAAGGTAAGGAATACGAAAAAGGAAATTGATGATCTTATGTCAAATATTGAAGGTGAGAAGATAGCTTCAAAGAAAAAATAATATATCGTTTAGCAAATGCGCGATCTTAAATATTGAGGACAAAATCAAAACATTCTTAGAAAGTTGCAATAAAATCAAACTCTTCATGATCATAAGATGATGCGAGCGGATGCATGGAGAATCTACATGCAAAGCATTATTAAATAGGCTATTGATGAATAATATCAATATTTAGGGAATGATAAAAAATTAAACTCTGAGCTTGATATTAGGCAACAATCGATTTCCAAATCAGAGTAGAGTTTAAACCAATTTTAAGACAAAAAATATATAACATCAAATCATAGCTATTCGAAAAAAAGAAAATTACAGGAGCTTCCTTGTGTAAGAAAGTAACATTGTCAAAATATAACTGCAATAAATATCAAAAACCAAGCAAATGAAACCAAGATATTAGCGTAAGCCCCTCCCTCTATCTAGCACCATATGTGAGCACCCCTAAATCTACAAATGGCTAAATCTCCAACACTCCATAAAATGGGTTAGTTCATACAAATGCAAACTTATTAATTCTCCTATGAAATAATAAATTATGCTTCATGAACAAAATAAAACAACATAAACCAATAAAAAGCTTAGAGAAACACAATGCACACCTATTGCATAGTGGATTGGTGTCACTTTGATGTGAAAAGTGACCCTTTCCCAACCCTTGATAAGCTCAATGATAAAATTCTTTGAAGTGGACAAAATTAGCTCTCAATGTGAAGAGAGTAACTTTGCATGAAGTTGTAGATTATGGATGAAGGATAGCCTCTCCATTTATAGAAGATTTTGATGAGAGAGGAAGCAAGAGGGATGAATGTGGGACAAAAACTCAAACAATAGGAAGAAGCCGCTTTTCACCATGTGAATGGGCCAAGGATGTACAAGTTTTGATGAATGTGCCCATAAATGCATATATTTGAAATTTGAAAATGTTGAAATGACAAGGTGGAGGGAGAGTCAAGTGGAGTAATGGCCACTTGGCTCAATGCAAAAGGACTTGTAAGGTGACATAAATGCCTTGATGGAAGGACTCATCCCACTTGGAGGGAGATTTGAAATGGAGGAATATTCCATTTTTATGCCATGTTGATAAAATGAATATTTAATAAATTAGTTAAATTGATTTATTTGTGCAAGTGGGAAAAGCTAGAGGATGGGACTTGCATTAGATTTATCCTTAATCATGATTTAGTTAACTTAAGTGAAGATTAGGTGATTTAACTTTTTGACTTAGATTTATGGATTAAAATAAATCAAAAGGAGATGGAAAATGATTTAGACTTAGTTATATAAATATTTTGATTTATTTAACTAAAGGGGATGATGTTAGCGTTAAAGATGAATTTATTTAATTTAAATGGAGAACTTTGGAGATTAATCAAATACACTCAATTTATTTAATGAAATGATGAATAAGACTCAATTAAATGCATGATGCCAATTTTGCATGTCTACACAAGGCACAAAAGCTCTAATCAGTCACTTAGCCACTAATATTTTCTACCTACACCTTGAACTTGATGCTTCCATATGTTTTGACATCTGGGTCCTACTCAATACGTAGTCCCATGCTCTAGCCCAAGATCTGAAGCATGAATGTGAATATAGGAAAAAACAAAAATTCCAAGCTTGTTAATAAGAGACACTGAACTTAGTCTCCTTTCTCATCTTCTCTTGCTGCTGGCTCTATGGCTCTTCCTTCCCTATCCTCTTACACCCCATCTCGTTGTCACTCCTTGGTTGTTGTTCCACACTTCATCATAAAATACACCCCCACCACTGCCCCTCACTCATCTGTCCTAAATCCTTCCACTCCTCACTAAAGTCTTCTCTTGTCAGTCACCCTCTTGTGGTGTTTCATAAATTGTTCCCCTCTTTGTAGTCTTAGTTCCTTCCTATATTCACCCCCCTTTCTCATTCTTATTTTTTTAATGTATTTTTAGTTCCTTTTAGTCTTCTTGTCTTTCCTCATATTATTTTTCATTATTTTTGGTGTTTTTTTTTGTCTCATTCTTTTATATTATCCATAAGTTATTATAAGTTATTGTCTTTTAGCTAATTTATTGGCCATATATTTGCATTTACTTTTTAATGTTTTTCATTAATTTTCTTGCATGTTTTTTAAATCTATTTTATTATTTGAATATTGCTTGGTTTGTCTTTATTTTATGTTTATTTCCTCTCAACTGATCTAGTATCTTGTTTGTGTTTACTTTCTTTGTTTGTCTATTTGTTGATATATCCCCCTATTATTAGTTTGCATTCTTAATAATTCCTCTTTCTCATTTACTTTATTTATTATATTATTTTGACTAATTTCTATTTATTATTTGTCCTTTAGTATTATCTTATTGCATGTGTAATTCCCCTTTTTTGTTGCTTTCCTTTAACCTTCTTTTCTTTTTAAATCGTGAGAAACTTATAGATACCAACCCTATTTATTTCAGCCCCATTTAATCTTCTTTTCATTCCTAATTATTCTTATCTTCTCCTTTTCAATCCTAATTAATATTTTTGCCTTATTTTTATTTATTTTTTATTTTTGATTGTTTATCTTTTTTGATGGTTTTGTTTTTTCCTTTTATATTTAATAATATTTTTACATTTATTCCTTGTTCACATATACTTCTATTTTCAATTGTTAATTTTAATACAAATTTTCATTATTATTATTATTCATGCATGCATATTTAAACTATTATTATTGGTATTGTTTGATTTATATTTTATCATTTTATATCTTCATTTAATCTAATATCATGGTTGAGTTTACTTATAGCATTGGTATTCTATTTATTAATATGTTTATTTTTTAACTTTGTATTTTAATACAAAATTTTCTTTAGTTTTATTTAATATATTATTATAGCTAGTATTCAATAAATTAGTTTTTTAAAAAAAATTCTTCTTCTTTGCTTTCCTACCTTTTTATTTTTCTTGTCCCTTCCCAACTCTCCTCCCTCAACTCTTCTTAAGGCTAATTCTACAATTCATTTCATTATTTTCCTCTTCCTAATGATTTGCATGTGATTTGAAATGTCGATCCAAATAAATACACACAGTTGAATCAAAAAAATTGCATCTAATTTTCATGGACTGTGGAAAAATCATTCCTACTATCATATAAATTTACACGACATATTAAATTATTTATTTATAAAATATCAGGTCTCATTATTATTTTTGGAATTATATTTCTAATTGATTATTATTTCATTTAACATTATATTTTAATTTTTATAAAAAAAATTATAGATTAATTTGGTAATATATTTTCTCATAATTTATATTTTAAAATTTATATAACAATATCCAAAAAATATTTAATCATGAAACTACTCTATCTTCATTATATATAAGTATCTATACAATAACTTTTTGAATAAGAAAAACACATATTAAATAAAAACTTTTTGACAATTTGATTTGAAAAAAAAAAACATTTAAATATATGTTTCATAGATAAAAATGAATTTGGGGGCCATACCCGTATACTAACTTTGTATAAAAAAGTCTAAGGTGTCTTATAATAAAATCCTCAAAGACTAATACATACATTTTTACATCAACTATAATTACAATTATCATCCATATATATCTATAAATGTATATCTTTTATTCTTCAAAATTATTTGAACATAGAAAAATTTGTCGTATGTAGTAACCAATACTAAAGTTGACTAGTGTATTTGTGTGGGTATTGCACTCTCTTACAACAAGTTTGATAAAAAAAATCTTCAAAATTATTTATCATGGGTCATATTTGATTAATATTCTATTTATTTTTTAATTATATGTTCCTTTCTTCTTTAGTGTATTAATGATAATCTATGAATCTCCATCAATTTTCAATCTTTTAATATCTAGATAACCTAAAGTAGCCTAACTGCCCCCATCTCATTATTCATTATATGTTCAAATTTTTTGAAGTGGCTCCAATAGAATGTCCATGATAAATTCCATCATACATTATATTCCAAAGATTCTTGGATTTCCTCTAGAGATCCCATCAAAATTTATCTTGCACTACCCTATAATTTCAAGATTACACTTGACATCCTTTTTATAAAATTGAGGACTAGCCTAGATAACCCCATAAATAAAGGTGAAAATATTATTTTTAATTTAAAGTTTACTTTAATTTAAAATATTCATTTTACAATTTATTTTTTAAAGATATAAATAACACTATTATAAAAGCACTTAACTCAACAACTCAATATTTAAACCTTTAAAGAACAAAACAATTGGTGTGTAAAACATTAAATTATATAGACTCATAATATATTTAATCATTAAATTTATCTATGTTAAATCACTATTATATCCAACCACATCTTATTATATCCTATCCTAAACCATTAATTAAATATATATTTATTATTTAATTAACTAATTTTATCCTTTCTCCTAATTTTATCTTAAATTTTAATTAAATAAATATTTATTATTTAACTAATTAATTTCACATTCACATAATTTATCCTTGTCTATTTAATCTTGGCCCTTAAACTTGTTCACATGGATCACAATCTAATACTTCCATAATGTACAAGTGTCCCTTTCACATCTCTTTATCCTATCGATTCACATATTTCCAAAAGTCTAATTAACTTTTCATCTCATCGTTCATTTTATATCACACCTCTTAATCCTTATCCATTCACATAATTTTTTTGCCTTAACCCATCCATCTTATCCCTCATGTGATAGTTGCCAAATGACTGCATGTTTGAGCTTAACCCTAATCCTCAATCAATCTTGACCATCCATCATCAATGTATCCTAACCTTTAAATTTGACTCTTGAGAATTCTATAACTAATAATTGAAAGTCAGGGATAAGCAAAAATTAGAGTTTTGATATCAGCTAATAATTGAATTGAAGTTATCATGAAGGTTGGCTGAATTAGATTTCATCTTTGATCAAATAGGCAATTGAATCCATTTTCCCAAGAATTCTATTCAGCTGTATACCCAATTCTTCCCTCTTACCCATGTCAAGGACAAAGAAAAGGATGCCACTCAACACAGAGAGAGAAAATATACTACTTTTATGTTTTATTTTCATGCTTTCTTTTAATGAATGTATTTAATTTCTCTCAGATCCTAGGTTTTTCTTATATATTTTTCTAATAATCTCCATTGATCTGTTGACAACAATAATATTTTTTCCTTTACTGCTTTAGTCAAATCTGAAATAGATCTAGCAGTAATACCAGATTAAATAGTATTTCTAAAGATGATAGAATATCTAAATATAGATCTACATTCATCTAGTAGTACTCTCATTTTCATTCTAGATCTACACATTTTCATTCTAGATCTACACATTTAAATTTTATTTTAGTACAAGAGGTTGTCCTAAAAGGATGTCAATCTCAAGATTCTAGCACACAAGTAACCCTGAGAATTGCTTGGTAAACTCTGTAGAGAGCTATAGCTAGGCCACATATGGAAATATCATAGATGTGTTTCTGAGTTTGAATACATAGCTCTCTTTAAACTATGTCGATTTAGAGATTCTATTAATGCTTTTGGAATAGCTTTTGAAAGTGGAGGAGCGATTGTTGGCATCGATGGTAAAAGTGGCTGGATATCAGATGAAGCAACTGTTCTCTGATGAAGAGTAGTCAACCAGAAAGGCAAAATGAAAGTTACCAATCAGAAAAGTTCTCGATTTGTGTTTGAAGAGGAACTAGCCAAGGAAAACTCTCCACAAGCTAGAACAATTCTTATGATCAATATTCTAAATGGATACAAGTATGTCAATTATTCCTTTTACTTTTTTAGGGGCAAGTTATTTCAATTTAATCAATTTTGAAAAGTTTTTTCACAGAATAAATTAAATTTGTTAGATAGTTAAAGATAGGCTTCTCCAAATTTTAGATAGTCACATATGTAATGAAAGCAACAAAAATTGTAGAAGTAATCTCAACGTACGAGTTTGTTTAACTGCCCATAGATTTTAAGTACGATAATGAATTTATTTCAATGTACTGCTGTCATCAATTCTAAATCTTTTCCGGAATCACTTCCTACGCTAATCTTGAGAGGACTATTATGCAAATTCAACTAACTATTACAGAGATTTCAATGGACAAATAAACATGCATAAATGAAATATCACAATAAACACATAACACAGTAATTACCGAGGGTTTCTAGATTTCAATGGACAAATAAACATGCATAAATGAAATATCACAATAAACACATAACACAGTAATTACTATGGGGAAACCCTTCAAAACCCGCACAATGTATTGTCAAATCAAAAAGATTACAATACACTTGCAATGCAAGTTCTTACAGGAGCGCATCACCACAACTCAAACTCGGACTCGGAGAGACTCCTTCTAGCACCCAAACTGAACTCGATGATTCAAACACCTCCCCAAGCCCTCCTTTTATAGTGATTTACAACCTGGAAACCATTTGTGGTTTTACAAAACCATGGGCCAAAACCATGGGCAAAACAACCATGCCACATGTTACCCACTTGTCATTTGTAACTCCAAGATGGAAAAACAACCAAGTTAAAATAGCATTTTCGTCCATAATTTTGTCCTCTAGTTTAGACCTCCATAAAAGTTATACAATGAGTTGTTTATACTCTAAAAATAGCCCTCCTATATTCTACTAGGGACAAGGCACATTTTTTAAGAACTCATACACCTTTTTCCAACACATAAACATATGAAGAATTACCACAAACAAATTTTAGAATTTTCTGAAAAAAGCTTGCAAGGTTGAGACACAATTCTCAACATTTACAAACTCTTTTAATCAAATAGCGTGCTCTTAGTCTTACTGGTCTTAATCTTTCAAACCTTTTAGAAAAAAACCTGCAACTACTTTGAAAGAAACAGCGATCTCGCTTATGTTCGCTGGCTGCGGTCTTTAAAAATAAATGTCTTTTCAAACAAATAAGATCGATCCCTTTGTCGGACTGGGCGGATTCGTTCAAGGGCCTCGCAAATTACAATCGCTTCTCCGCAACTGTAGAATCATGTATAATTTAGACGCTGACACAGAACTGACCATTGAAAATGTTGAAGTTTTTGTGTTAAAATAAGTAAAATCTGTTTTTAACTTTTGTCAGTGGGACAGTTTCACATCGTGTCTGCTTTAGCTTTTTTTGGGTTGGGAAAGTTTCCCAATGTTACTGTTGGTATCTTTTCTGTTTGTTGCTGTTTTATGTATATATTTCTTATTTCTCTCAATAAGTCGTGAAGATATTTGCTGCATTTTTCTAAGTAAATATAACAGATATAACAGATTTAAGCTCTCTGCCTCGTGTTTTTAACATAGTTACATTGTTGATTATTGTAATTTATGATTTATTCATCGTGTACTGGCATTTGTTTCTTTAATTTGATTTTTCTAACATTTTGAAGTAGCTTTAGCTAATATAAAATTCACATAGGCTTGCCTAAGGTTAGCCTTTTTTCTGCACACAAGAAGAAAAATACTTCAACATACATTGAAACCTAATAAAATTAACGACAGCAGTACATTGAGAGAAGTTAATTATCATACTTAAAATCTATGGGCAGGTAAACAAAGTCATATGCTGCACCTGTGTTGTTTTCGTTACAACTCTTGCACTGATTATCTAAAATTTGGAGAAGACTGTCTTGACCAAAAAAAAATACACAGTAGAATCATGTTAGCTTATATGGCAAAGTAGATCTGAATATAAAATTTGTCTATGAAGAACTTTTCAAAGCTGATTAAATTGAAATAACTTGGTCTTGAAAGCCGTAAAATGAATAGTTGACATAATTGTATCCATTAGGAATATTTCTGATCATAAGAGTTCTAGCATGTGGGCTTCACTTCAAACACAAATCGAGAATGTTCCTGATTGGTAACTTTCATTTTGCCCTTAAATTCTTCTGGCTGAAGACTCTTCATAGAGTAGATGAGGGCTTCTCACATAAACCCTTGTCTTTTCCGTTTATTGTTAGAATATTTAGCAATTTCTCCCGCATAAGGCCGCTATTTTTGCAGTGCAGAGAGTAAAATCCCTAAAAGAATGTCGATCTCAAGATTCGTAGCGCAAAAGTAACCTTGAGAATTCAGTATAGGAATGGCTTTTGGAAGTGGAGGAGTAATTGCTGGCATCGATGGTAAAGGTGGCTTGATATCAGATGGAGCAACTGTTATAAATGAAGGAATTACAAAAACACATAAATTGCTGTAGCAAACAGAGATTAAAGACACATGCAGATTAATGTTGTCCCATACTCTTATACCGATTATTTGTTTCCCATCCATAGATATGCCTTTGAAGCGGTTGAAATAGGCTCTAAGAATTGCGAGGCAAGAGTAAGAGAGTATGTCCTACGTCTTCTAGCTACAATATATTGTACGAATGCTCACTATGTCTCCTAGGGAGAGTTTGCAAAGGGAAGGCCTTTTCTTGTTTGCTGGGAAGTTAGGTGGAACCAGCCTGAGTCAACTATTCTCACTGCACATTTTGATCCCTTGGTGAAAGCAGCAACCTGAGGTATATTCATTGTTATAGTTTTGTGTACATTTCTTGATTCAACCACTCTTTGCACTACAAAAACTGGGGCCTCATGCAGAGAGTGGTTGAATCAAGCGATGTACACAAAACAGCAACAATGAATTTACCTCAGACTGCTGCTTTCACGAAGGGATCAAAAGGGATCAAAATGTGCAGTGCGAATAGTTGACTCAGGCTGATTCAACCTAACTTCCCAGCAAACAAGAAAAGACCTTCCCTTTGCGCAGCTCTAATTGAGAGACATAGTGAGCATTCATAGAATATATTGCAGTTGGAAGACGCAAGACATACTCTCTTACTCTTGCCTCGCTATTCTTAGAGCCTATTTCAACCGCTTCAAAGGAATATTCTATGGATGGGAAACAAATAATCGGTCTAAGAGTATGGGACAACATTGAATCTGCATGTGTCTTTAATCTCTGTTTGCTGCAACAATTTATGTGTTTTTGTAATTCCTTCATTTATAACAGTTGCTCCATCTGATATCAAGCCACCTTTACTATCGATGCCAGCAATCACTCCTCCACTTCCAAAAGCCATTCCTATACTGAATTCTCAAAGTTTCTTGTGTGCTACGAATCTTGAGATTGACATTCTTTTAGGGATTTTATTTTTTTGGTAAAGTACAATAAGAGTTTTTATAAACCTCTGGTACTAAAATAAAATTTAGATGTCGAGACTTAGAATAAAAATGAGAGTACTATACTATTTAATTTGGTTGGTATTACTACTAGATCTATTTGAGATTTGACCAAAACAGTATAGATCGATACTTTAATAAAAAGTAAAAACATGGAAAAAATACATAGAATCAGTGTTCATGGCATCCTTTTCTCTCTGTTGTTGACATAGGTAAGAGGGAGGAATTGGATATACAGCTGAATATAATTCCTGGGTAAACTGATTTAGGTGCCTATTTTACTAAAGGAGTTTGTACAAGGATTATTTGCTTCCAAACAGGTAGATCTCGACACACTCAAAATTTAAGAAAAATATTTTACTTGTGTATCTCTGAAAAGAACATATGAATGGTCAAATAATAATAAAGATTTATAAAGATAATAAAATATATTTGTAAGTTGGTCAATCTATCAATTATATAACTAGAGCTGCAGTGCAGCGTAGTTCCTGCCTGGCAGGGCAGTTTTGAGAAAAATGGTTTACTGGGCTCAGTAGAGTCATCTTCAGTCAAATATACCATGCAATTTATGTTCAGAACAACACTGGCATAATTCTATCGCTGGGTGTGCTACCTGTTGTTGTAGTTCCTGGCTGTCATGTTTTTAGTGCGATCTATGAAGTGCTTTTACTTTTTCCTTTACATAGCCTTGGCCCTAACAGGGTTTCTGATGGTAATGATTGTGGTGGAAAATCGAGTGAAGAACTTTCCACAGTTTAGGTTGCCAAATTGTAGCTGCCTTTAGCATTCTTCTCCTTATGCTTAATATCATTGTAGTTGTTTATGCAGAGATGGACAACATGAAGCCACATCCTTGGCCTTGGTATCCTTCCGAGAGGGTCTTCCCAGTTTTGTATCTCCACAACATCTGCTTTATTTTTCTTCTTTTTTATTCAAGTTTACATGCTTCCAAATAAATACAAATATGGTTCTATGGGTATTGCACAAGTCAGAAAAATCTCCTTTGAAACTTGTTGATATCTATTTCTACAGAATCCTAAAATTGGAACCCTACATTAGAAACCACTGATTTCTAATTTTATATTTTGATATTAAAGCTACATAGAAATCTTGACATTATTAATGACTTTATGTAAAGATATGCTATAATCATTTTTATTTAGGTGTAATTTTTTTTGTGATTTATAATATAATGTAAGTCTTAATTCTACTTCTTTATGTTATTGTCAATGTGACATTATCTAAATATATCTATTTTGGTAGTTAGATTCTTTTTGAAATAATTTAATTTTACAAAATTTCTATTTTTTTGAAATTTTCATATTTACACTAATTTATTTTAAAACATATTTTTCTGAAAAAATTAAAATAATAATTAAAGATTTGAATTTTTAATGATTATAATTTTATTATTATTTCTAAATTCAAGTTTATATTTTAAATTTATTGTAAGATGAGAGTCCTAATTTATTCTATTTAATTTTAATTTACTATATAATGTCAGTTCTAATTCTTCTTTTCAATATTATTGTAAGGGGGGCATATCTACCACGTCTAAACATATGTCTTAATAATTAGATCTCTTTCAAATTGGTTTAGTTTTGCAGATTTTTTATTTTTGTTTAAAAAAAAGTAATCAATTTACTCTAATCCATTTTAAAGGATAATTTTTTCACCAAATAAATAAGTTTTTCTAGATTGATTTTAGTGTTATTTTAAAACTCCAGTTTACTTTTGTTTAAAAAAATTCAATTTACTATAATCCATTTTAAAGAATACAATTTTTACCAAATTTTAGT
Organism: Sequoia sempervirens; assembly: GCA_007258455.2. NCBI lineage: Eukaryota > Viridiplantae > Streptophyta > Pinopsida > Cupressales > Cupressaceae > Sequoia > Sequoia sempervirens. Next base: position 241,623 of record VDFB02072024.1, read on the forward strand.
GTTATTTTTAAACTCAAGATTTCTTTAATAATTAAGAACAATTTTGATTAAATGAAATCTCAATTTTGAAACTCTATTTTAAAATGAATTCTTTGCCTTTTCTTTTACTTAAATAATTATTTCATTGTACATTAATTTTTTAATAGTTAAAAAAAAATATATTTAAATAATAAGATATCATTGACAACATATTATTTCTTCATTTATAATAACCACAAATAAATTATTTCAAACAAAATTCTTAAAACTCATTTATATTTTAATAAATTATTAAAAATAAATTTATATTATTTTGAAATATCTAGAAATAATCTCGTCAATCCAATTTGATTTAAAATAGTTAATAAAATTATTTAATATTTTATGTTCTATTTTTTTTTACCTAAAACATATTAATTATATTACAAACCTTAATATGTTTATTTTTTCTTTTTTAAATTTATTTTTCTAAAAATAGTCATTCAATATTCTTTTAAATTATATACGATTGTGAGGATACATAATATATATATAGGACATGAAGAAAATCAAATCTTATCCCCCTAAAAGGTTTGTTCTTATAATAAGGGGAACACAATTACCTTTGGCATACTTCATTTTTCCTTCTAACTGAAACTCTTCAAAATGATATGTTGTTGCAATATGTGTTGGAACCCAAAATTAAAACTAGACAACAAAACTGGGCATGTGGAACCTCTAAAAACAATGGCAGTAGAGGTAACATCATGAAGGATCCAGAGGAAGTAGGTAATAGTAATACACAAAGCATAGAGGCAAATTCTTCTCCCAAAGCTACCAAAGGGTTGCCCAGGTAGCCTTATTGGATCAAAAAATAAGCCTAAAAATACGACAAATTACAACAGGCTATGATGTGTTATAGTGTTTAACTCGGTACTGTGGGAGGCATGGCATAGATGTAGCTTGGGAGGTAGCTTCAATTCTTGTCTAATCAAACTGAAATAATATCCTCGTCTGGATACTATTCTCCTTGTGTTCTTTGAGTGTAGTGCTTGATAGCTCTCAATTCAGAGTTGAGCAAGGATTCTTTGGCAACAAACTTTCTGGTAGCTGGCTTATAGCAAGTTCTTCTGTTTGTACTACTATTGCTCCTTATGTCAATCCATGACTTCATAAGATTAGTTCTAATGGTGAAGATGAAAGTATTAGCAACATTATCTATACTTTTTAAGTTATAAATTTCATCTTTAGAAAGTACTTGTTTGTGGGATTTGGGATATATTCATATTTCATTATTTTATAATTTTCTTTACTATTTGCTTTCATTTCTTTCTTTTGCAATCTTTTCTGACCTTAGATGTCAGCACTTTTGTGTACGATTGCCTTGATTTGGTCTCTCAGAATAAATTATTTTGGTTGTTTACCGTTTAATGGTAAATCAACTGTTCTCTATCCTCAAGATGCAGGGTGCAAGATATGCATAACTTGCAATTTCCCATGGACCACAAAGGCCTCAAAATTTGGACCTTCCCCTAGCTATACCAGGCATGCAGGGACACTTTATCACTTTGTTATGAAGCTATTTTCATTCTGCAATACCCGTGTAAGTTTGGGACAATCCACTTGGTTACAAAATTTTCTATTCAACTTTTGGTTAACAAGGATAAATCACACACTTTTGGAGGGAATGATCTATGATTAAAATAATTCTTGGATATAGATAACTCAATGTGGTTTGCTTGAGGACTGATATGATAGATATTCACAACTGCCCATTATTAAGTATTATTTGTTTTAGATAAGTTATTTGCTGCATAAAGGAGGAAGAAATAGTTTTCAACATTAGTTGTGTTATGTGGACTGTTTGTTAAACATTGTGTTTGTCATTGGGAAGGCTTGCAACTTATTTCAATCTTTCGCATTTACAACTCTTCTTCAAAGATAGATTTATTGTAATTAATTTTTTGTGCTTGAACTATTTTGGATGCACGCTACATATCTTGACGTAACAACTCATCACCATTACAAGGGAAAGGATATAAAGTATGAGACACATAATTATTTCCTCAATGCACCATTGGATTACTAGCAATCATGGTCTACAGGTGAATCCTAGTTTTTTGAAGATCTTAGGAGCCTCGGTCTCTTTCATTTAGTGAGACACTTCTACAACTTCTATTCATTTCTATATCACCTTGGTCAACATATAAGGTTACTTTCTAGAGATGACTTAAAGCTAGTTGCCATGGGTGATACCAATAGGAAAATAACTTTAGTATGTCAACTAAGTTAATTCATCTATAGAAAGTAAGCCTATATGTTGACTATGGAACAATTTTTTCCTTTGAACATTTTGTTTTTTGGCCCTTACTTCTTTTTCCACTTCGAGATGGCTTCATGCCTGACCCAAATCGAGACGTGTTTCTGCTTGGAAGAGATTTCCTTCAAAGCTGTTCTCATAAAATTTGAAATCATCCACCCGCTTGCCACACCATCCATTTCATCAGGCAGGTTGTGTTAACCATGAATGTATTTTATTTTAGGTGGGGTTTGTTGGGCAGTGGGGAAAAGTATTTGCTTTTGGGAGTGGACTTTTGGGATAGTGTCATCACTTTTTGTGGCTGATCAGATTGTGCTTATATGATCAATCTAAGATATGATCTTCTTATGATAGTATATCTTCATAAAATATCTAGAACCATTAATAAGGTAGTTGAGAATTTATGAGAAAAGATTGCTATTATCTAATCAAGCCCTAATATCAGATTGTGAGCTATCAAATTCAGGCATCTCGCAATTTCTTCTTCTTAATTGATTGTGGTAGTGTCCTCTTCTTTTGGCTATAAATAAGGATTCACAAAAGTAAAAAAAAGAGGTTCTGGAGCTTCTTCAAAAAATCTTTTCAAATAATATAGATACTATTTTAAAGGGATTTATATTTTCTTAGAAATAGAAAGGTTTTTACAAAATACTATTTATTTTCTTTGGCATGTTGTATTTGTTTAGACTATCATTAGATTGGCATATGACCTCTATTTTGAGTTAATATATCATAAGAATTTGATCTATTTGGGAGAAATCTTTAGGATTGTGCATTTTATGGCCTTTGTTAAGTTTCTTTTTCATATTTTATTTATGTTGAGAACATTACGTTAAAGCCTTACGTTGATATTCCAAATAATTATTTTACATGTTGTTAGCTTCTATGTTCTATGCACTATCTTTCAGAAATTGGATCATGTCCATTATACTCTTTCATTTTCTGTAAAAGTTATGTCATTTTTCATATTATGCTGTAAACTAGGAAGGATTCTATAAATATCTGAATATTCCTATTAATCTTTAGGGTTTCTTATTCTTGTTGGACCTTAATGGATGCTTCCCATGAGGAGATTTGAAAGACTACATTGTGCTTTCTCTAGCCTTTTCTACTCATTCTCTTCCCAAGAATGAAGGGTCTATGTCATTCTATGCCCATCTCATCAATTACAAGAGATAGTTAAAGTTTGAAATGTTGTAAAAGCTTTGGCACATCACTATCTTTTTTTTTATTTGCATTTCTTGCTACCCCCTTTCCCTAAACACAAAGAAGAGTTGAATTTCTTTAAAAATCCTAGAGGTCATTCAATGAGGTGCAAATTGGTCCCCCACTCGTTGAATTCCCCATAAGGTTGTTAAAAGAGGTGTAAGATTTTATGATCAATAGCTATTTTTCTAGCACACCTAGTGGAAGTTGAATTTTTGCAAATGTCTGATTAGAAGTTAGAAATATTTCATAAATCAAACCAAGAGGAGAGGCTGGAAATCTCATGCCCTGAGTTCAAACAAGAGTGTTTGCTAGAGGTCATTTCTAGTACTCCTATTTACCTACCTCGAAACCAAGGAGGAGAAGAATTATAGGTTCCATATCACTTGTAAAAAGCAACAGGGTAAGAAGTGTTAGCCCACAATCTAGAGCTTTATCTACTCCACCAGGAGGTTGAACCTTCTAGATTAGAATACCCGTCTATCCTATCCATAGGAAACTATTTACAATGGTTCACTTAGGTGCTCCCACTCTTAGAAATTTTGTAACTTGGGATAGTGGTAGCCTACTACAACCACCTACGACTTTAGATGTATGGCCCATCATACCCACCAATGCTCTCAAGGAAATCTCAAGGTTTTTTGGGGTGTATTTTAAGACCCCTTCTGAGCATCTCCAAGATATAGCAGAGGTATGTAGAGTACACAACATCATAGAAGAAAATGTAGCCCTTAGGTTATTGGCCACATCTTTCAAAGGAAAGGCCTAGGACTGGTACAAGTCCTTAGCTTCCAATTCTATCCACTCTTGGGATCAACTCGGTGAGAAGTTTTTTGAGTGCTTCTTAGAGAAAGGAGATTAGTCCTCTTTGCTACAACAATTAATCACTATCAAGAGAGCCCCACAAGAGGCCATGAGAAATTTCAACACTAGGTTTCACAAAACCTAGCAAAGGATTCTAGTGCTAGCCAGATTTCTAATAGCTATAGCGTTCATGTTTTATCTAAAGGCTTTCAATTTAGACATTGCAGTCATGATACAATGTATGGGAGGAAATACCCTTCCTAATGCATATGATTTGGCTGTGCACATAGAAAATTGTCTTATTGACATTGAGAAGCTTCCACCATGACCGCAGAGTCCCATGTTCATGAAAATATTTGGTGGCCCTCAGGAAGAAGCAATTCCTAGTGCCTCTAATCCACAAACAAGAATGTTGGCTACACCAACATCCATGTACATATATCTAGGAGGACAACCTAGCATGTCAGGCTCTTTTCATTAGCAACAAATGTAAATGACATGAAGAACCTCATGTGGTCCTTTGTGAATAAGCTGGTCCTCATCTGACGATAGCAAGCAACACCTTTGAAACCTCCCACATAGACCTATCAAGGAGGAAGGCCATCTTATCAATAGAACACATATCAAGGAGCTCTGAAAGGAGGAAATCGACAACGAACACCTACAAATTAGATAGTCTTGGAGTCACCATGCCGCTTTAGACTATTAGGAATAGTTCGAGCAAGGCTTTGGTCCCAATCCAGAATAACTTGACAAAAGATGAGAACGCATGGTGCTTCTTGTGTAATGATAGTCATATGCCCCATAATTGTCCAAAGGGAAATATTCAACAAAATATAGCAAAGTAAAGAAGCCAAGACATGTTTTTGAACATGAAAGAATATCAGTCTCTCAGAATGGAGAATGCTCACTTTAGAGTGCAAACACAAGGGATTTCCTTAGAGAAAGAGTTGGATATCTCACTAGACCAAGCATTATTTTCTTGGATGGAGGAAGAAGATACAGTATTTGCAAATGATGCTCCAATGAATAGTGCCCCACAAGCATAGTCGGACTACAACACAAGGTCCAAAAGAAGGCTCACTGGAGAATACGCACAATGAGCTCCATAGTGTTCATAGCCACAACAACTACAACCAGAAGTGGAGCAAGCCTCACAGATTTGACCCACTTAGCAGTCACAAGCTCCACCATTACCAAAGAAAGAGGTGGAAAAAGCACTGAATACATCCACATCAGATCGGCCTCATACAAAGATAAAAGAAATACCATCGTTCAAACCTAAAGTCTCACTAGTCAAAATGCTTAATGTGGTAGAGCAACTGAAGAAGGCACCCGCTAATATGTCTTTATGGGACATTACATTAATTCTAGAATAAAAGACATTGCTCCAAGAGGCATTGAAGAAGGGGGAACAAATTTCATGGACAGATGCAATCTTACCATGCAATCAAGATAAAGGAAAAGGACCTGTTTCAGACCCCCAACCTTTAGGAGCCACAACATACATAAATTTTGCAGAAAATGAAAACATGAAAGAGGTATGAAAATCGAAGCCTACCCCTTTCTCTTTAACACTTATTGTGTACTAGTACAAAAAAAAAAAAAATGACTAAAAAAACTACTTAAAATTGGTCTTGTGACCATTAGTTTGGTCACGTGACCATTAGAAGTTTATTTCTAGTCATTTATAACATGACCAAATTCATGACTAAACCATTTTTTAGTCATTTATTGGTTGTTTTGATTGATCAATTTTGTGGTATATTTAGTCATTAATTTAGTCATTGATTGTTGTTAATTGATCATTTGTTTAGTCATGGTAGTCATTTATTTAGTCATGATAGTTTTTTATTTATTCATGGTAGTTGTTTATTTATTTATGGTAGTCATTTAATTAATCATTGTAGTCATGGTAGTCATTTATTTTAGTCATGGTAGTCATTTATTTTAGTCATGATAATCATTTTTTTAGCCATGGTATTCATTTATTTTAGTCATGATAGTCATTTATTTAGTCATGGTTTAGTCATTTATTTAGGTGAATCAGTGATTCAAGTTACAAACAAAATCTAACTTAATTAATCCTCACAAATTTATGCATATAAACTTCAAGTATCAAAGATATTCAAATTTTGAGAGAAGCACCATGAAATAAAAACTAAAATGTTTGAACAAATATGATTGGTCAAACACAAATAAATCACAAATCAAGAGGAGCCACAACACAATATTTATGAGTCTATAAATTTACTTCATCAAACCTCATTGGAAATCAAAACCTTAATGGTTACAACATTTATTGAAGAAATGAATAATTCAAAAAGGCATAAAACAAAGAATCACTCTGTATCAATGGATTTCTATACTTGAAAGTTTCATTTGGGTTTGAAACTCAAAAACCAAATGAAACTCAAGAACCTTTACAACAGTTATAGTTCACAGATCTTTACAACACAATTAGTACACTTGAACATTTGAGATGAGCTTCACTTCAATTTCAAATTGAAGTTAATACATGGATAAGTTGCTCAAATGGGCTAATGATAGCTTCTTCACTGTCACTACTTTTCCACATTTCAACATGCCCTACAACCAAACAAATCATAAAAAAATAGACCCTTTATATATGTAAATATTCCAGTGATAAAAGAAAGGGTCATTTCTAATATACAATACCCAACATTTCAACTTTATACATTAACACCAAGGAATATTTTTCTTAAAAGAAACAAACACATGTAAATCAATACACTAAATGCTTAGTTGGTATTTTATTAAAAGTAGTTAGGCTATGGATAATTGATGCAACAAACCCAACTTAACTTTTGGATTGTATTTTTAACCCCTTGCTTGAATAGAATGAAGAGAATTATCTTTCTCATCTTTAATATGATGTTTTATGTAGGTCCATCACATTTTGGTAGGAAATTAGTAGAGTGAAATGTGAAAAATGTTAGAGGGTTCAAAAAAGACATAAAAGAAGATGATTTCTTTGCAAATATGTGAGATTGTCAAGACTATCTAAGAAACAAACCTTGGGATTGAACACCTTTATTTTCTCAATAACGTATTCAATATCCCCATCTTGAATAGCTTGTCGTGCAACATCTCCTTCTATTATTGTTTGAATATCTATCTACTATGTAAAGCTAAGAAAAACATGTAGGAGTGTGATCATATGTGTGGACAAAGATTTTGGCACCACAAGACTCCTTAACACTTCTAGGGTTTTTCACCTAAAAGGAGAGAGGTAGGCTGAAATGGGCAATGTCTCCACTCAAAACTAATGCAATTATGAATGGAATAATAATGTCCTAAATGCAAAAAATTGATAAACAAAATGAATTATTAATGCAAAACCTAAGAAATGCAAGATGTTTGAAAACACATTGTGATATGCAAAATGACCTAAAAATGCAAACAAACAATAACAAAAATGAATAAAACTGGGAGGTACACTTGGAAACTGAAATGTGATGTAGAGAGGCTCTGGAGTCCTACAGAATTTACTGTTGAAGCCAACTAGGAAACTTATGCCAAGCTGGGCGACTTAGTCCTATTTTGGGAAGATTCTGTCAAAACAGGTTTCAGCCAAAAGGGTATCCAAAAATGTAGAAAACACTGACAATGGGACTAACTGACCATAGATAGTGACTTAGTCTACCTATGAATCTTAAGAAATTCAGGGTAGGAATTTGTAGCCTTCAATCTGTACTTTTGTTCTTGACAGGTTTTCGGTTCTTAGTTTGTAGAAATCGGTTTGCAGGTGATCTCCAAGCTTCTTTTAGGGCTTTGTTGACATGAATGACTTTGATGAAATTTTAACACTTTTTAATACCTTGCTCTTTGACAAATCTGCATACAAGACCTGCAAAACACACATGCAAAAAGGGGAAAAAGGGTTAAGGGTTAGTGAATAGGGGTTTGCCTTGGTCAGACCCCAATTTTTAATCAAACCCTTGAAAATGAAATGAAATAAAGAGAGAACGATGAATGAACAACATGCAATTGTACAACTCACCAAAACCTTTATGTAGAATTCTGAAGATATGTAAGTAGATGCTCCAATGTGGACTTGATAAAGCCTAGAATGCTTGAGAATGATTAATGTATGTATGCTAATGTATGAATGAATTGGGGGTGAAAATGAGAGGAAAAACCTTTATTTATACTTGATTTTACAAAATTTCTAAAAACTAGCATCACATGATGACCTCAAGGTTAAGAGAATAATATCTCGCTAGAAATTTAAAATAATTATGATTTTTGTGCCAAGTGGAACTAAGTCGCCCCAGGTGGTGACTTGGTCCCACTAGGGAAACTTTAATGGGTGTTGGGAATTAAAGTGTATTTAATGATGTTTAACAAGATTATTCTCAAAAACACACTTAAGGAGGGCTGAAAAGTGTATTAAAGGGTCATTTAAACATAAGAAAGGGTCAAATTATTGATGAAATGCCTAGAAAAGCATGAAAGTTTGTTACAATTCCTTACAACACTTTAAAAAGAGGTTTGATAAGTGATATAGAGGTTATATAGGTGAATTATAATGAAAAGGTCCTAGAAAAGTGTGAAAATGTGTTACAACACTTTACAACACTTTTACAGGACATCATAGAATTCTTATTGATTCTCAAGGACCCAAGATCTAATGTGATTGTGTTGACCACATTACAACATTAAATCTAGGAAAAATCAAGCCAAAATCACCAAGAGGGGCTAAACATGAGAAAATGTAGAAGGGTTACTTTTTCCATGTCCACATTTAGCCCCCACTTTATCGAGAGGATGAACCTGCTTCAAACTCACACTAAAGTAGTTGAACATGAAATCAAGAGGGATTCCAATGAAATAATGCTATCAAGATGAGACAACAATGATCAAGAGAAATGATCAAGCCCCCAGGATGAAGATCCCATGGCAAACCAAACATAAGCACAAAGAAACACACATGAGAATGGTGTAAATGAAGAGAGGGAGAGGAAGAAGGAAAAAGAGAGTTGGATCAAGCTTTGATCATTTTTCCATCCTATTGTGGATCAGACCTAGGATGTTTCTCCAGAAAAAGAATTGTATACTCACTCTAAGGTGATGAAACTCATGGTTGTCCACTGGGTGAGAAGGCATAAAAGGTGAGAAACATACACTCATGGCTGGTATGCACTCACACACACGTAGGTGGTTATTGGGAAAGTCATGCCTCATAATGTGATTCCTACTCAACCATACCAAATTTATACTTCCTGATAACTTTAATAAGGCACCACAAAAGAAAATTACATTTTGAGCTTCATGATACAAGAAAAACTTCATATTCTTAGAGCTCATGAACAACACGATGGCACCACATACATGCAAGCTGTGTTATGCAAGGTGGCCATATAACAAATGAAAAATACAACATACAAAAGATGTTCAAAGGATTCTTGCTTAGTTCATGCAAGATCTATAACTTAGGGAACATTATGTCTAATGTCTCCAAGAGAGGACCAATCAAAGAATAGAAGATTCACAACTTAGGGGATGCAATGTGTTGCATCAAGCCACCAAGAGGAATGTAATATGCTAAGATAGATCAAACTCATGAAAGAAATCACACCCAATGTCATCCACAAAGTGAAAAATGCATCGTATGAAATAAGTAGGCTGCACTAGGAACCAAGAAAAAGAAAAATACAAAATGATAATGCCAATGTATGCCCCCACTTTAAAGGAATTTCTACACACCATACTGTGAGCAATTAATTTAAAGTAGAAAATAAGAAATGCAAAGAATAAAGAAGACATGGGAGCCAACTTGGAAAGCCCTTATGCCAAGTCATATGTTTTTGAGTAAGGCTACGTCATATGAAGGAAAGGAAAAGAAAGAGGGGAAGGGGTTTCCCCCAAAATGAAAACACCATACACATAAGGGATCTATCGATTTGGGGTCAGTATGTTCTTTGCTACAATGTTGTGTAAGGAGCTCATAATTGTCATCATCCCCCAAATACATAGAACTAGAAGAATGACAAAAAGAGAGCGAAAAAAAAGAAAAAGAAAGATTTGTTTGGGTCAACATGGTAGAGACATAGGGTGTCAACACTTTACGTCATCCCAAAAAGGAAAACACAAGAAAATGAAAACAAAAAGGAAAAATAAAATGGAAAAGCTTGTGGGTCAACATGAAGGAAACATAAAATGTCTCAATTCCTTGCATCATCCCAAAAAGGAAAACATAAGAAAATGAAAAAAGAAAAATAAAAGGGGCCTTTTGGGTCAACATGAAAGAGACATAAAATGTCTCAATGCATTACCTCATCCCCAAAAAGGAAAACACAAGAAAATGACAAAAGAAAAGGAAAAGCGATCAAGACATAAAGAAGAATGAAGATACAAATAGAGGAATTTCACAAAGAGAGAGAGAGAACATCAAACATCACATCATGGGGGAACATGTTAAGCAGAAGAAAACTCACAAAATAAAAAGAAAAAAAACATGTAAAAGACTAGTAAGGAAAATGTGAGTCAACTGTCAAGCAATTCATCCACCTCCCAGTCATGTTCATGATATGCTGAAGGTGGGAAACTAGCCAAAGGGACAAGAGAAAGTGCCGGACTAAGGGAAGCACTAGGTTCTACACTCATTTTAGGGGATTTTTCATTTAAGCTCATGGAATAGGAAAATAATGTGTTCAAATCATTATGCACCTTTTCATCAATTTTAGCAATCTCATCATCGTTATCCAGATTAATCAGAATAGGAGGACGAATGCTAATGTATAATGAAGGGTGTACCACTTTTTGGGATTGTTGTATTGGCTCATTTTGTTGTGGTTGGGGAGGAGGGTCATCATGAATTGCTTCTATCAAGTGTGGATTTTTATTTTATTTATTTTCTTCTTCTTGTAACTTATGAGCAAGAGCACGACGTCTACGCCTATGCTCTCTAGCTCCCCTGTTTATTTTGGTTTTTTTGTTGAGTTATGTTTATGAAGGAGTAGGTTGATAAACCATAGGTTTCTTGTCTTCCCCAGTGGGAGGAACAAAAGGAACTATGGAAGGTTGTTTATCCACTTTCTCTTTTTCTTTGTAAACTTTTTTTATGTGAGGAGGCATGACGGGGTTGTTATCATTATCTCGTGGTCTTTTAGATGATTTTTAGCAGGTTTTGAGTGTTGGTTGAGCTTGGTTGGGTGGTTATTTTTTGGGTTGAAGAATTGTTTCATCTAAGATAGGAGTGTCTGAAGGGGACAAAGACATGTTGTGGAGAGGCAATTCTTCTATTTTATTTACTTTAAATTTTTGGTAAGCAATGAAAAGAAATATTTGTGAGGCATTATAGGTTCCATGGGCTTGGGCCAAAATGATTCTAAGGAAAATTTTCCTTTAGAAGACAATGGGTTAAAGCTGCTATGGTGGACAATGAATATTTCATTTTCAAATGGAAACTTTAAAAATTTGTGTATGGCCAAAGGGACAACTTTCATTGAGCGAATCCATGGATGGCCTAGCCGCAAATGAAACTAGTCTGACTACGGGATGATGGAGAATGTGACATCCAATGTTTTTGGTCCTATTTGTAATTGAAGGATGATCGATTCGATTGTAGGGCAAGAAAAACCATTTTTTGTTTTGATCCATGCTTTCGGTTTGTCATAATCATCTTGATAAAGATCATGTAATACCAAGAATTCCTCAGTGATCATGTTCTCTCCATAGGTAGGATCTATGAGTATCCCATTAGTGGGCTTGTCATAGATATGACTGGCTATGTAAAGAGGGCTATTTGGGAGATTTTTAAGTATATCACAAGGGGAGAAAGTAAGAGATTTATTAGGTTTTCCCTTACAAGGGATAATGTTTATCACACCTACCATTTCATCCATAGGATTAATAGTGGTAATGTGTGGAATGGGATTAGGATGTTCAACATCTATATCAACACTCATCACATCATTCTTTGTAGTTTCACTAGCTTTGACAAATGAAACATTATGTTTGGGCATTGGATTAGTAAAAATTTAAGTTTTGATTTGGTGGGGCAATAGACTTATTTCCTTGATCATTAACACCTGCAATGGATAGATGGCTAGAATAAATGAGGTATTGCACAAGGTGTTTAAGATGCTTACAATATTATGTGTCATGCCCATTTTGTCTATGATAATGGAAATAAGCATTGGATTTAAAGTTTGGAGGTAAAGGCTTACTAGGATCAGGTGCTTTGACGATAGGTAAGGTAATCATTTGTTGTTGCAAAAGTTGGGGAATTCTATTATGAAGGGTGTCTGGTAAAGGTGTGAATTATCTTTTCAGATCTCCATAACTATAGGGCACCATGATTTTAATAGCTGCTACTTGGTTGTTGACAGGTTGAGTTGGTTGTTGAGGGGTCTAATTAAACTGTAAGAACCCTTTTTTTGTTTTCTAAATGGTTGGGAATTGTTTGCATTGGCATATTTAGACTTCTTAGCTCTACTAGAAGTGGAATTTGCATCACAACTACTAACCGAATTATGATAATTGCAAAAGGCAGTACACAAGTGCATAAAGGAGGGAAATTTCATCATGGTGAGTTTGTCCTGAAGTTTAGTTTGAAAGTTTTCTATAAACATATTTTGAAGGTGTGGATCAGGAATCTTGACATCAATTTGAGAATAAAGCGATTGGTAGGGTGAGATAAAATCAATTATCTTTTCATCCTCGTGTTGCTTACATCTCATCAAATCAGCCAAGGTCTTCTTTGGAGTCATATAAACTTGGAAATGATTTATAAATGCATCAAATAGTTCATTGAATGAATGAATTGAATTTTTTGGTAAAGATGAGAACCATTCCAAGGTAGTGTCTTTTAAAGTCCTAGAAAATAGTTTTGCTAACAGTTTATCAAGGACAAAGTCACTATACAAGGCGGTGTAGGAATTAACATGTTTAGAAGGATCTCCCTTCCCTCCATATTTATATCTCTATTCCTTGTGGCATTAGTGTTCTCAATATTTCCAAAGATAGTGGGCTATTTCAAACATAATAGGTGGGTGGTCCATTCTGATTTTGGTTTATGGTGGATATTTATTTTTGCATGGATGAAACTGTTTGGGAAATTTGTGTTATGAGAGGGTTAGTGTAAGTGGTATGAGGTGGAAGGGAAAGTGGTGATGGAGTGTATGTAGTGGTAGGGAAAGTGAAGGGAATTATTATAGATGGTATGGTGGAAGAGGATAGAACATGCGTTGCCACATAGGAATTAGGAATGCTAACAAGAATAGTCGAGGAAGGAATCACATTACTAACTTGTTTCATTGTTGTTGTGACTTGAGGAGTGGTATAGGTAGGTATGTATGCTAATATTGAGGGAGGAGGAGTGTGAGGTCCTTCTTGGCTAACCACAAAACTTACTAGTTGAGATGTACTAGAGGTGAAAGGAACATGTTTTTGGTATATCTCAACTATTTGTTTCATAATGTCCAACCCTTCTTCACTTTCAACCATGCAATGGATGTTTTCTATGGTAGGAATTGCAGTGGTTGAATTTTTTTCAAGACACACTTGATGTTGGAGATGTGTTAATGTTGGAAAAGTATGCCTCAATCATCACAGGATGAAACCTCAATTGGAACCAAGTCGATGTGACAGTTCTTATGTTTGGCCGACTAGCAGTTTGGAACATCATGTTTTGTATAGGTCATTGTGACCTAGTTTTTGTCTCACCAAAGGATCATATCACTGTGACAGGTTGCTTTCGGTGTGACCTCTTAGCCCCTGTGAAGATCTTTGGCCAATAGGCCATTCAATCATATATCGGGAAGACCTTTGGCCAAAAGGCTTTGTTCGGTGTGAAGTCCCAGTGAAAGCTAATGTCTTGCCGATAGTATGTTATGTATTGAAGTCTTCAGGATAACTAAAGGGTTCTCACTATGAAGTCCCAGTGACATTGGTGAGTCTCACCGATGATGAGAGGTCTTTGTTGTAACATATATGTGTTCGATAAGAACTCTCGGCAAAGGTGATATGTCTTGGCGACTGTTGATGACTTCGGGTGACATGTGTGATCTCGGAGAAACCTCTTGGCGATATTGATATGTCTTGCAGACTATTCTTTAGAGCTCGGTATAACATACGAATTCGGTATAACCTGTGGTGACTCGGCGTGAGGTCTTGGCGAAGAACAATACTCTTGCCAAATGGAAAACTCACGTCTATGTGACTTGTGGAGCTTCGGTATGACGTCTCACCGAAAGTGATGAGTCTGGGCGATAGCGATACATGTGGAGAACATCAGTGTGAGGTCTTGGCGACATAAGGAAGTCTTAGCGATAGTCTCCTGAACTCGGTGTAACATAAGAAGGCTCGTTGGGATGTCTTGGCGAGAGCGATAGTCTTGCCGAAAGGAAAACTGAAGCTGATACAAGTTGTAAGCTCGGTGAAACCTCTTGCCGATGGAAACGACTCTTGGTGACATCGATATGAAGACTTTGTGGCATCGGCGAGACACTGTTAGTGTCTCACCAAGATGCCAACAAAGTTTGTTTCTTCTGACCGAGTGATGACTATCTACGTGGTATTCGACCAATCAGAGGAGCCGAATTGGAACCGTTGGGAGACAGTTTGTTGTGATAGTTCTGTGAGGAAGCTCAACAGTAGGAACGGCATGAATATAGTTTGTAATCTCTATAGTGATTCAGTTGGTTCAATCAACAGTTGTGTGTGAATAGTTCGAATTGTATCAGAGTGAATTCTATTATGAAAAGATTGTAATTTGAAGGTTCCTGTACAAGATTGTTCATGGTGAATGTTGTTGTAAACAGACACCAGAAAGATAAGTCTGACATTTGTATGTAATCTCCATTATTGTAATACAAAGTGATTTCTCTTGGTGTGGTGGGTTTTTCTCCCGTAAGGGTTTTCCCACGTATATCTGGTGTTCCTGTGTGATTGTCAAATACTCTGTTTATGTTATCTACTTCATAGTGCATCTTAATTGAACTGAATTGAAAAATTAAAAGTATATCTATATTCTTCTCTGAGGTTTTGACAATAGGAGAGTTGTTTCCGCATCTAGCTTTCCTTACAAGTGGTATCAGAGCCTGGCTAGTTGTGTTATCCTTGTGGGTACGTTGGGTTTTTTGAGTCAATTCTGTTCAGTGGGAGTCTTGTAGAGTTTGTTATTTCTGCTTACAGGTTGAAATGGCTAGCACGTCTGGAAAGTTTGAAATAGAGAAGTTCAATGGCAGTAACTTTGAGTTGTGGAAACTCAAGATG
>VDFB02072024.1:257254-294927 GCA_007258455.2 Sequoia sempervirens
AGAGAGAGAGAGAGAGAGAGAGAGAGAGAGAGAGAGAGTTGAGGGTAGAGGTTAGAGGGTTTAAGGGTTTACAGTATATAGTTTAAGGATAGAGGGTAGAAGGTAGACAAATCTATTTCACTCCAACCCCTCTCCCATTGTCAGGTCTTTCTCCCCACCCTAATTGGATAACTCTCTATCGCTCTCAAGTCTCTATCACTCTCAAGTCTCAGTCCCTACCACACTACCTAGACTAATCTCTCTCACTCCTATCCCCTCCCCCTCTATCTCAAGTCTCACTCCCTTCCTCTTTATATTGTGAAAGCATTTCAAAGCAACACATTTGGCGCTTGCCAAATTTGGCACTTTCCAAATTTGGTGAGCGCCAAATGTGTTTTACCTTGAAATGGTAAAATAGGGGTTCATCCCATGATTTAGGTCCACATGCTTTTGCATTTGTCTGGTTCAACGCTTTATCCGACATAGAAACACCTTTTTTATGTAGTTGACTCCCTGTTGTACCAATCTATGCTTGATACATCACCTTTTTACCACCAATTTGCATGCCATATAACGTAGATGAAGACATTTTGAAGTTTCTACATCATTTTACATTATCTCAGGTAATATATTCATTTTGGTAATATTGAAATGATTATATTTAGTATGTTTTTTTTGTTTTTGACAATAATCTAAATTCCTTTAATGATTTTATTAATCATAACAATTGGACATAGAATTCAACATTGAATTATATGGGAGTTGCATAAAGAAGTTTAATTTTTATGAGTTTGAAGAAAAAAATGAAAAACATGACATAATTTCGATGAATTCATGTTTAAAATTATATAAACGACATGAACTTAACACAAATTTTCTTATGAATTCTTTTTTTATTGCTTATAGTAGTCCATTTTCAGCATGGCTAGTGGAATTCAACCTATTTCATTTTAGGTAGATGTTTATATTCAATTTTGTAATTTTGTTTTGACAATTTATAGACCATTCATTTGATGATTTTATTAATCTTCATTGTTATACATAGAATTTGACATTAAATTAGATGGATGCTGTATGTAAAAGTTTAATTTTTAGGAGCTTGAAGATATAAAATGGAAAGAATGACATAATAGATTCAAATTCATTATTATTGATGGTTGTGGGAAAATTTTTATTTTCAACTAATTTTGAAAACCTAAGAGCTTTCATCAATGTTAATACAATTTTCCATTAATTTTTTTGTGCCATAAAAAAACCACCTTCATCATGTACTTAGATAATTTCAAGTCACTCAAGACATAGTTGGTTTAATGCAAGTTTCCATTCTTTCATACCATTTACCATTCTAAGAAAAAAAGGGAAAATTTTGTGCAATTGAAAATGATTTTTGTCTTTCTAAGTTACCTCATTGCCAAAGTAGTGAATAATTCCAAGATATAGTGTCACAAACCCTTCTTTGAATTCATGTTCTTCATGGTTTGGCTGACAATCACAATGTGTTTTTAACATCAATAAGCACAAGATTCTCTAGTTTCCAAATGTGGCAGAAACTTATACCCTAGGTTTGACACAATTCTTTGCTCCTAAGCACTTTTTGACACTCCAAATACTCCCCTCAAACCCTTCTTAACATTGATCAACACTTACATGAAGCAATTTTGTACAAATCCCTCAAAGTACTAGGTTTTACATGTAATATAGTTGTAAACAGAAACAAACTATCCTCAATAAGTCACACAAAATGATGATTTAGCAACCCTCCCATTGTCAGCACATGCATATAGGCCTACAAAAAATTAGTACCAAGTTTCATATATTTTCCCTAGATGAATCAAAAGTTATGGGTTTTTTGAAGCTCACTATAAACCCTAGGTTGTGGACAATAATGTTTTATAAGATATGCAATGTTTGATAAGTCACATTATTTATGCAACGTAAAGTGATGCTTTGAGTTTTAAAGATATGCAATGCAATGTAACCAACAATATCAATATGTTTCATAAAATGCAATGTAATTAGCGGTATGGATATGTTTGAAAAAATGCATTACAAGTACTGTTCTTGTGGTATGGAGGTAGATGTATGTATGAAAAATGTTGTAGCATAGACATGTTTGATAATTCCAAACAACTTGCTTCCTTCTTTCATAAAATGCAATGTAATGAGCGTTATCAATATGTTTCATAAAATGCATTACTTTACTTTTGTTCTATGTGTGTTTGTGAACATGTAGCATTCGACATCATGCCGAGGAAATGAGAAAAGTATCTAACACCGGAAGAACATGCTATAAAAAATGCAAGGAGAAGAGAATAAAAAATTGCAGCTCATGAAGCAAATGAATTGTAGCCCATACAACTAGAAATTCCCGTGCAATCTAAGAGAGATGTCCAATTGGAAAAAAAGGGCATGAATGAAAAAAGTTGGTCAAAGGACACAAATGGATCCCCAAGTTGGAGGCACATCATCAACCATAGGTGAAGTTCAATGCACATCTCCAGTTGAAGACACACCAACAACAACATGTGGTCTTCCAAGTACATCAAAAATCGCATCTATAGTTGAAGACACACCATCAACAACATTGCATTTCAAAAGTACATCAGCAAACACATCTCTATTTGAAGTCACTCCAAACAAATCTTAACAATGAATTAGAAGACCGAAGGTATGAAAGGTGCTAGGATTTCAGAGGATTTTATTACAAGTTTGGAAATCCATTCCAGAGTCATGCAGCCACCACTGACTTCAGAGAAACCACCAGGAAAGTTAATGCTAGAGGACCAGCATTGGGCTAAGTAGGGGGCAGTGATGAGCTTAAAATGTGCTCATAATTTGGATGTTATGATAAACTTTTAATGCCTTTACTTTTGTTATTTTGTGGCTGTTTAAACTCTGTTGAAACCTTTTATTGGGATATCCTGTAGCAAGATACTTTTATATTCTTGCAGCTCATTGTGTTGACTTGATTGCATTTATTGCCCCATTGACTCCCTAAAATGACTAGTATATCGTATACAATTTTTGAATGATGAAATAGATTTAAATGTGTGATTAATGAATAGATATCGTGTATGTGCCACATGCCTTTTCTTTCCCATCTGCTACCTTTTGTTTCGCAGGTTGTTGAAGAATGATCGAGTCAAGCGCAACCGATCTCGGCCTTGCAGTAGTCCATTTCCTGCACGACTTCGAGGAAGCTCCAGCAAAGACTCTTTGACCGAAACCATGGGAAATATTTTTAATGACAGTCAATCTGGAAAGAGTGGAACACTAGATTCTCTCCGGATTGGGTTGAATGCATAAATTCATTATGAAGTTTGTTCCTTGATTTGGGGATATACTTTACTTCCACGTCTTTCTTTGATAGGGTTAGTTAGTTAGTTGCTCTCCTGATTTTAAATAAAGTTCTCCTACGCGAGAGAGAGAGAGAGAGACAGAGACAGAGAGAGAGACGATAGTTAGAGTAAGATAGAAATAGAGTAGCAGATATCATGTAAGAATCAATATGATAATGAAAGACAGAATCTGTTTGACAAGAGACAGAGTTTGTTGTTAGTTTCATATCAACAAAACAATGTATATCATTCTATTTTCATGAATAAAGTTCAATGAAGTTCTGAGTTTAGCATCTGCGTAATCAGTAGATGCTTGCTAAGGGGGCCCATTTAGTAAGTATCTGTAGCTAGTTAGTTAGTTGTTCTTTTCTGTTGATCTTCAGTTAGCTTTCATCTTTGAAGTTTTCATACAAACTCATCTTATAGTGCTCCTGCAGCATAGAGAGTCCATCCCTGTGACTTTCCTGCAACATAAGGCCAGTTCATAGTTTGTGTTTCAGTCGTAGTTGTTACGGTTTCTGTTTTAATCAAATCATAGTTGAGTTAAAGAATTTTGCATTACCTTCCTGTGGCGTAGATAGAATTCCTTTCCAGTATGTATTTCTGCTAAGACTTGATCGAAACTAGTTCCTAGTGCATATATTTTGCCGCGCCATTTAAAGTATATGTCCCCTGGTTTGACAAGTAAATGAATGTCCACAGATAGATATTAGTCACCTGTCGGAATGTCCAATTCCTAGGAAAGGTTTTACTGTGATTTTCATATCCTTTTGGGGGCGCGACCACATTCCACATAAAAAATCTAGAGAGAAAATTCTTCCTATCATAGATAGCCATTATCCTCCTGAGTCCAAAACTATAATTCAATCATTTTTCTACTTCACATCTAGTTCAAAAAAATCTCTTCCATGTCATCGACCACCATGAACCTATCCAAAACTTCATCCCCCTTTAAGGAGTCAACTAAAATCATCCTATCAACATCCAAATCATCCATAATCCAAAATCCAACCTTGGATACTTAATCAAGATCCTAAATCCTAAATTAATAATCTATTGTAACACTTGCTTGGGAACTTTTCCTATCCCAAGTTAATAATCCCTTATTCAAACTATTTAACCTTGAGCCAAAGGTATTGTTTGCATCAATATCTCCTATTTCTTGAAAAATTAGCCTATCTTAAGTAGGAATTCCATCTAATTGAACATTGACATAGGATCTCAATCATAGTTGAGAGGACACTATCAACCATCTATTCAACAATTGTCTCATCTATTTAACCACATCATTGAACTTAGGAGACCCTCCCATCATATCATCAAAATTATCCTATTTTGAGCTTAAATCAAATCCTAATTTGAGTTTACTCAAAATCCCAACCTGAGCAAGTTAGTACATACATATCTAGGATCTTCTGATATAAAAAAAATCTTAAGATCCCTTCTCTCCCATTCTTCTAATCCATTCCATTTACCCTCTAATCATCTATTATCATCTCTTCCATCCATACCCATCCAATTCAACATCATGAATTCTTATCCTTCCTCAACAATAACAAAAATTATAATCAAGGGAGATCCCAATTACATTGAAAATGATGATGAAAGTCTTCTTGATCAATATGAGTACAATATAGAACCCTTTGATGCTATCATTTCTAGAAATATTTCCCAAGTGTCTTCCAAAATATAATTAGTAATCCAAGCTATTCCACCATGGCTCCATTTACACCTATTAATAATCCTTACTCGACCTTTAATGAAAATTCATTGGTTCCTCCATCCACATATCCATCTTATCCCTATTGGTATTATGTGTTGTCATTGATGCCAAATATGTATAATGAATAATGTGTAATACTCTGGAGAAAGTGGAAGTGCAATGACATTTGTTGATATAGTCAACAACACTATATATGAGGTAGAATGATGATCTGTCTGATGCTTATGTGTAATGAAGATGTTGGTACACTTGTTCTAATATTATTTCTACATTCCTACATTGATATAATTCCTATTTGGTGTACCACACATTGAGATATGTTGCAAAAGTTTTGTTATGGTAGTCACATTGCATACTCTATGACAGAGTCAGTATTTAAATGGTCTGCATCCCTTTGCAAAACAAAATTTTATCTTGCGATTTAGAATATAAAATGGTTAAGATGTGAAGGTGTTATATCCAAGAGTTCAAGTCATTATACCTTTTACGATGAAAGTTATAAGTGTCAGAGTTCCAATCTATACACTAGTAGATTAATATGTTGATAAAGGCATGAATGCTCCACATTCCACCGGAAGTGAAGTGATGGCCTTGTAGTTTTGGAGACATGATTAGTAATGTCAAATGCACACTACTTTGTAGTATCTAGTGTTTTAGTGGTTTGAAAGATCAGTTTTCAAATGACAGTTTGCTACAATTTATCCAAAATACTCTATTCTTGTGTATTTAGTGGGTTTCTATAGTGGTGCAATTCATTTTGTCAGATTTATCTATAGGTGTATTTTATTTCTATTTTAAGTTATATATTCCATTTGGACCTCTGAGCTCATATTTTTTGCTAGATCTATATTTTCTCATTTTTTACAATATCCAAAAGGTATTAAAGAGCTCTATTTTTTTGTCCATGCACTTTTTCTAGATTTAGCCCTAGATATATTTTATTCAGTATTTGCAAATTTTACATTGTGACTAATTACTTGGATATCCTAACACTTGGATAAACTTTAAATTTTTGGGAAGGCTTCATTTTTAGTATTTATCATGTTTAGGGGTTTCTAATTGTTGCTAAAGGTTTTAGTCTTTGTAATTTTAGAGATATGTCATAGTTCATTATGAATTTTTCATTTCATCCTTCTCTAGTAATCTTGAAAAGTTGAAACTATAAATAATGGATATATGGAATCATAAAATATCTATGTTGGCTTTATTTGTTGCCACATTTGTATGATCTTGTCCCCCCTCCAAGTACCAATAGTACCAAATTCTCTTGGAATCACAAAAGGGATAATCTCTTATGAGTTATCTCTATGCATGTTGATAATGACATTTTGAATGCTTTTGTTCATTTTGAGTGTCCTCATGCTCCTTAGACTAAAATTTGGGAGACATATGGAGTTTCTCAAGATGATCTTGTTTCAGATTGTATTGTATCTCTTTATATTTCAGAAATGACACCTTATAACAATGATACTATTTAGGATATCAATCCTTTCAAGTACTTTGAATATTTAGAATATGAGGATGAGTTTTCTTCAAATTCTCCTTCTTCTCCATTAGAGATAGTTTTTTATCCTTCACCTTCATTGATTCCTTGTGCAAAATCATTGATTGAGGCTCCAATAATTCATGTTCAACAATAATATCCTTCTTTTATTGCTTCATTAAAGTTTACATTTTCTTCTTTTAAAGATACCAATGATTCTTTACAATAGTAGAATAATTCCCTTTCATATATATCTTTGTGGGATGATTTCATGATAGGTATTTCAGAATTGTTTGTGGAGTCTCACATTTTAGATTTTGAGCACATTTGAGGGGTTACATCTCCTCTTTGATGATAGTCATGAATTGTACTACTTTATTTGAAACTATCCTTGTCTTTAGATCTTGTTCATCATTAGTTTTCACATAGTCCTAGTTTGTGACATTCTTCTTCAATTAAGCAATTTCCTAATTTGATTGTGGCATCATTAACTACCATGGAAAAGACAACACATGAGTAAAATTCAAAAACAGCATACATCTTCATTCTTCTTCCTATCAAGTCCTATTTGGAATGGGAAGAATTCGTACATATTTACTTGGTTTTGTTTCTTTTGAAAGGGAGATATGGGTAAAAGTACAAAGCTATGTCACAATTTTTATAAAGGAAACAACCAACACTGATCTAACTTTTAAACTTGATTCACTATAAAGTGGCATATATGTTTTGAATTTTGAAATTATGTAAACTAATAAAATATATATTTTAGTATATTATATGTTTGTATTTTTTGACAAAATTAAAAAAGTATTTGAATAGCTTTTTATAAATTAGCACTATAATTTAGTTGTTGATAAAATACTAAAAAATGACGTTACATTAGACGTCAAGCTTTATATAGTAAATTTATTTTTTTTCCTTCAAATTTTTGTGTATATTTATAACATGAAACTTCATGGAATGAATATTTTTTTTTGTAATTTTAATAAATATATATTTTTAAATAAATATTTAAATGTGCATGTATTAAAACACGATATTTTCCACTTGACGTCAAGCTTTATATTAAATATTTATCTAAAATAAAAAAAAATTATACTATCTTAATCTAGGTTCTTTTATATAGGGCCCCATCATATTTTTTATTTTTTTAATAATTTTTATTATTTTTCTTGACCTAGTAATCAACCTAATATTTTTGTGTTGATAACCTACTTCTAGTAAAAAATAAAAATAAAGTAGAAATAATAATTAAACTATTAAAATAAATATATATTTGAAAAATAGGATATTTTTTATTTAAAAAAAATGTTATTTATATGAGTAGGAGTTGTTGAAATATTAAAATTTTCAAATAATTTCATTTTTTTAGTAAATTAGCCTCAAAGTGGTGCTACATATGCATTTAGCTGACAATTTTAGTTGGAAAAGTTATAGACATATTTAACTTATCTAGAGTGAATCTTATTAGATCACATGTATGACCAAAGTTTATTTTTAGTTAAATAAATACTAAAATTAATTTATAAATCATTTATTACCATACAATATTATGTGAAGAACATAAATCAACAATAAGATAAAAATCAACAAACCATAGCAACATAAATTTAGGTGGATAAATAGTCTTAGAAAAATCTCCCATAGAGAAATAGGACAACCATGTATTAATCTTCAATGTACATGATACAATATCAACACAATATACTTTGTACTCTAACAAAATTTTATCATCACTTGTGTACCTTTAAGCAATGGTATCAAAAAATTGCCTCATACCTCCAATATATGGGCAAGGAGAGGAAAAACACATAAATGGTTTCACCAAAATAATGGAAAACCAAAATGGTGTCTCAAGATGCCCACTTTTGAGATCATCTTTTGAGAATAGTAAATACATCAATGACTCCACATGGGATCAATCAATGAATCCCAAAATAGGAAATATAATTGTAAAGGAATATTTTGTAGGCGTTGAAAATTAGCTCACACCCTAGAATCACCTACAAAATAAAAGATAAGCTTTTACAAGAGAGTATTGAAAGATAATATATTTTTTGATATACTTCCATATAAATGTATAAGAGCCTCACTTAAACAAACAAGGTGAAATATAGTATTACACAAGATGATGACACATTTATTAATCCTATAACATGAGACAACTAACTTAACAAATATTAAAAAACGTAGGAATCAATTATTAATTTCATAAAATAAGATAAGTTCTAAATGAAAACTAAGACTTCTAGAAATATTCCTATGACCTAAGAAAACTTAAAATGTGAATATAATCTATTAGTGGAATAGTTAGGTAAAACACCATATTTACACCAACAACCCCCTTAAACTTACAACTTAGAGAGGAAATAAGCAATACAAATGATGCAAGGATGCAAGGATGAGTCACAACTACAAAGCCATGTTAGGTATCCATTTACATATGATGTCTAGTGTTTCAACTTGTTTCTCAACACAAAAGAATCTTCATGTACATCATAGCTTGAATAAATTTTGTGGTTAATTATATAACGTGTTCTTGTCTTTAAGATTAATACAAATTTATACTCTATTTAGTGATGGTTTTCTTATCTAAAATATTTTTACGATATGAGTTTTCAATTTTATTTTTTAATAATTATTTGTTGTTGTCTTTATATTCTTGATTATTTATTTATTACACCATACTAAATCTAATTCAAAAATTCAAAAACTAAATTATGTTATATCCTGTAATCTCTAACTTAATTTCTCAATATTTATAACCATATACAACCACATGAATCATGTATATACTATTCTCATAAACCATAGTTTGTAAATTATTTAATATTTTTAATTTTTAATCATTTTTTTAATATAATCAAACATAAACCTTTAGACACGTGAAATTAGCATTATGCACTTAGTCCATATTCATCCGCTCATAAAATTAATCAAGTTCATTAAATCCATTCATTAGGAAAATCAAGTTCATTTAATCTCTAAGGATTATCCACTTAAATTGAATATATTAACTTTATTTAATTTAAGCCTATCATTCCCTCTTTGATTAAATAAATCAAGACTTTATTTAATTAAATCTAAAAAGTCATATTTCTCCCTCTTGATTTAAATAAATAAAAAATATTCAAGTCAAATGGGTCAAAATCAACTAATCATCACCTAAGCTAATCTAATCCTGATTTACATAATCTAACCACCCATCACATCCTCTAGCCTTTCCCACTTGCACCAATAAAGCATTTTAATTCATTTATAAATTCATCATTTTCCCTCAACTTGGCATCTTTGAGGAATATTCCCTCAAGTTTGAATTCAAAAACAAGTGGACATATACATCCAACAAAGTATTTATGAGCTCTTACATGGCTCTTACATGTCTCTTTCACAAGTCAAACTCAACATTTAACTCTCAAATTCAAATTTGAATCTCCCCCTCTTTGGCACATTGACCAAAATATGCTCATTCCTCAAGCCTATCACAAGTTGACAAGTGGCCTCATCTCATTGGCTAAATATTTGTCCCACATTCATCCATTTGGCTATTTCTCTCATCAAAATATTCTATAAATGGAAGGCTTCATTCATCATCAAATCCTCCACAACTTGATCCAAAAAGCTTATGCAAAGTCACTCTCTTCAATTGAGAACTGATTTTGTCCAATTCACTCCATCCTCAAAACATTTTATCATTTAGCTTATCTAAAGGGGTAGGGAAAGGGCTATTTTCCACATCAAAATAGCACCAATCCCCCCATAAGATCAAGTGTTTGCTTCGTTTAAGAATAGGAATAGTTATCTTTGGTTGTTTTGCTCAATTGTTTCATCTCTTTCCTTGTTCTTTAATAATTCAAATGGATGTTATGGGGAACTCTTATTCTAAACTTGCATTTTGATCTAATACTTTGAATGTTTACTTTGCTCATGCAAGTTGGAATCCGGGTTCACATTTTGGCACCCATCGTTCTTGTGCATACCCTGCAAGTATTGCATTTGTTGAGACTACATTTTCTCAAGGCATCATCTAGAGAACCATTCTCCGAAACTGAGAATGCTTACTACTTTAGGATAAGTTGAAAATTTTCTTTTATTTTGCTAATGTTGTGTGAGTAAGATTCAAAAATATGCTGACTGCTGGAAAAAGCTAACTCATTCAATGGCATCCTAGTTTCAAATGCTGCAAACTACCGCTTTTGTTCTTTATGTTTATGTAACTAAGTGTATTCCTTTTTTTATAATCTTATGTGTGCTAACTTGCTGGCTTCTATTTTTAGGCAGTTAAAATGTCATAGTTTTCAATGTTAGTTGCTTTCAGATTTTAATGTAGAATCTTAAAATTTTGGAAACGCATTTCAACTTGGTCTACAGTGAAAGATGAGGAGTATGAGCATTGAGATTTTGCGTGTAGCTTTAGTCAAATTTTGGCATCAGATATATATTTCATCCTTTCTTGTCAATCAATTGTGGGGGTTGTCAAACTTGTAGAACCCATATTGTACATATCCTACATCATTGCAGTCCATGAGACCATATTACTTTGAGACAATTCTGATGAACAGATTGCGTACCTTGTCTATGAGTACACATCTTACCCCGCCAGGCTAATTTGGAACTTGTTATATAAAGCCTGAGTCTGGATCTCTCAGAAAACTCCCACGTTACTTCCCACAACTACCACTTTGTACTTGACGATCTTTGTTATATCACTATCACTATTTATCTTTGAGCCATTCTATTAAGAGGTTCACGTGCCTTGACGATGAGACCCCAGTTCTTTAAGGCATTCTATCAAATAGTTCGTGCGCCCTCTGTATGCTTCCATCTTGCTCGTTGGCTCTCCACCCGCAACTTGCATTTTCCTGAAAGTTGCTAATGCCTTTGCAATAAATCTATCTCGTGCGTATCCTACGAATGTGTCAGCTCCAACAACCCATGTCTTTAAGGCTTTCTGTCGAACAGTTCATGTGACTTGTTTATGCTTTCACACATGCCATATAGTCAAACAATTTATGTGACTTGCCACTTGCATTTCTTTGAAAGTTTCTAAAAATCCTTTGAGTTTG
Source organism: Sequoia sempervirens (assembly GCA_007258455.2). Taxonomy (NCBI): domain Eukaryota; kingdom Viridiplantae; phylum Streptophyta; class Pinopsida; order Cupressales; family Cupressaceae; genus Sequoia; species Sequoia sempervirens. The sequence continues at coordinate 268,844 of VDFB02072024.1, forward strand.
TCACATGCGTAAGGATGTTGGAAATGGTTGTGGGATTTGGCTTTACACCTGTCAATTGCATTTGCTTGAAAGCAGGCACATAAGGCTGTAGCTCACCATTCGCTGTTGACCATTCTAGTGAAAGCAAAATAGGTGTCTCCAAATTCTAGATCTATGCATTTGTCTCTCATGGGTAGGTTTCTTGTGTGAGCAGCGAGTAAGTGTTCTTAGAATCTTTCAAGCTAATGCGATTGGTAGACTCTTGGTATTGCTACGTGCCTCTCCAGACATCTACCCTTCTCAAGTGCGCACAATACTGTTGAAAAGGCCATCATGAAGCTTGGGGACATCCATTGACCACCACTATGAAAGCCGTTAGAAATTAAAGGTGAGGTATCTCTCTTGAGCTTGGTGTAAAGTGTGTATCTCTCTCTTATCTCCGTTCAATGATATCTCCATTTGCTATTGTCAAGCATAGTTAAAAAGACAATTAAATGTGGAGGCCGTGTATTTCTGCCAATCCAAAACAAGGGTGTATTCAACACTCAATCCTAAGAATTGATGGCACAGTGTATTAAACAGAGGCACCCCACACAACCCCTCATAAACTCGGGCCCTTTTCACTTGACAGATGCTATGATATTTCATATCATCATTAATATCGGTTGACTTTATACTTATTTTCTATCGATATTTACTTCTTGAATCATACATTGCAGCTGCACTAGTATTTCACATCTTTGTAATAGTTAAATTGTCCCTTGCATGTTACTTCTTAATCACACTTTCATTATAATGCTGAGAATGGTTTTTTTATTTTATTCATTTTGAAGACTTCTAATCCTGCTATCATTTAAATAAACTCTATATCAGAGAAAGAAAAGTCAGTAAGTCAGTGGAAGTTAATGATGAAGGCTGTGCAAATTTCACATGAATCTATGAGTGGGGACTTCTATTAAAATCTATCGGTCTTGGGCAGGCCACAAGTCTCCTAGAATATTCTCAAGTATCGATTGCCTCTCGCCATCACCAACCAATTGCTATTGTTAGTTGAAGCACATCTATCTGGATATACATTGTTTTATCTACCTATGAATAGCTGTTCGAATGAGTCAACAAGTGTTTGAGCAAGTAGATAACTTGTTATTGCCAATGGTACCTCTGGTCTCCATCTGCAAGCTTCTTACCAGATCTTTGTTTTGCATACCTGCCATCACCAGCATTTATTAAAGTCTACCTAAATTTGCCGGGCCTTGATCCTTCCTACCGTTGGCCACCACTTGCATCCTTGCGAGCCAAAGACCTTGTTCTTTTCTAGCAGCCTATACCACACTCGTCACCTGTTCGACTCTCTTAAGCAACCAACGATAATGGAATAACTTAAGGAAAATCATTTGCTGAATTACATGAATGAATTAAAGTAAAAAATGATGCTAAAGATCGAGGTGTTGATGATTATACAATAAAGATTTGAGTTATCTATTTTGTATTCTGACTGCTAGATTTTTGGTATAAATTTAATTTTATTTATTTTGACAGTGGTTGGATCTCTTATTGACTATGATTGAATAGTTAAAGTGGAACTGCACTGTCTCTATTTGCTGTTTAATTAAACTGCAAACCCCAATGCCATCCATTGTGTAGGGATAACATATCCAACATATCTTATTCCAATCTTCTCTGACAACTTTGTCACATCCATAATAGTGTGACTGACAGGGGGAGGTTGTAGTTTAAAAATATTTAATGTGGTAACTATTGGGGAGTGTTCTCATTGTTAAAGACAATTGAGTTTATTATTAATTTTTGAACTCTCAATTTTCAATCAGTTAACTCTACAAATTCTTATCGCTTAATTTGTTCTAGATAGTGCAATACTTTGTCTTTTGTTTTCATTGTAGGTTGAGTGGATCTAGGAAGGTGCAATCCGAGTTTATGTTTACCATATTTTGGATTAAACATTCTCCTTGCAATCAATTTTTTTGAATTGTTTTCCTGCTGCTAAATCAGAGCTCTGTTTGCATATAACTTGGTTGAAATTTTTTAGCTACACAATAGTTGAAATATTGCTGAAACTTACTCTTTTTTTTATTATCATTTGAGAAGTTTCATCACATAGTTGATGTGCCTTGTGCATACTTTTATAGTTTTGCAAAGAATACATAAATCTTATTTATGATTGTTTTGAATGATTGTAGGTTGAAATCAATGATGGTTGCTCTCACGTAGGAATCAAATAATGACAAATTAGAATTAGAAAGTGGGGACTTGAACTTGGAAAAAGCGTTTTTCAATGCTTATTGCAATAACTTGAGGCATTCATTTCCTAATTTCATTTTCTGTTTTAAGACAACTTGCTTTCAATTTGGATTTAAAATCAATCATTGTCTTGATTTTTTCAAAGTTGGGCTAAAAATGAACATTAGAAACTTACTAGCTTTTCGATTTGGTTTAAAATTGAACAAACAAACCTCACACTTCTAAGTTGGTGCTTTAAAACAAATTCATCATTGCTTTGAGGCTTAAAATGAACATGTGTTTTTCGTGTTTCGTAATCTCTTATTCAAAGTAATCTCATCTAAAAAGGCGTATGCACTTCTCTCGCGCTTCACGGCGATCTTGAGAATCAAAAGTCTTTTTGATGACATTAAGTTGCATAAAAGATTGCCTCCACACTTCATTTTGGGTTTAAAAAATTAAACAAAACACTTTGCAAGTGTGAGTAAACCTATTGCATGTGTTCTCCCTTTGTTTCTAAATGAAGGTTGATCGAACTAAGAATATGTTTACTCGCTTTTGTCTATCTTAGAGGGCTTGCCTTGGGGAAAAAGTACTCACCCAAGGGAATGACTCAACCGATAACACTCTAAAGCCAAGAGTATTTCCAACTAGGATATAAATGTGGGTATTGGAGTAAACACCAGTATCACACAGTTGATTCTGATGAGTGGATCCGAAAGGGGACTCTCGCCGTATGGGTCAATCTCCATGAACAGAAAGTCCTTATTAAAACCCATGTTCTAGAATTGCCAAAATCCTTGATCTATTTGTTGGTGCAAGAACGGTCGTTCTAAAGCCGCCCCACACTTTTACGGTCTTTAGTAGAAATGGAAAGCATGCCATGGGAGTTTCATGGGTGTTGATGTTTGGCTACCCCGTATAAGTGAGTGCCATGGAGGGGATCTAGTGGGGTCAAGCATCTAACCATTCACTAAAGATAAGCATAGCTAGACTTGTCCAAGTGGGGACTCAACAAATATTGTCTTTCATAACCATACGGTTGTGATTGTTCTTGAAATAAAAAAAAATTGCTTGATCGAAAACATTGGAAAACTAACATTCAACATGAGCATCAAATCTCAAACCCTTTAGAAGAAACAAATATCCTTGAATGAATCCACGTACTATTGCTTGCCCTTGGGATTCGTATCCTTAGAGGCTTCTAAGCATTTGGATTTCATCTCAATTTTCTCCTACTAAGGTCAACATTAGGAAACCTTTGCCTTGATTTCCTCAATTTCCACATAATGCACTTTGTGGGATGAAAGAGAATTAGGACATTGGACATCTAAGTTTCAAAAGCTAATCAAGAAGTGTCTGTGATAAAAATAATCCATTAAGCAAAGATTGAATCAATTGGACCCCACACATGTGCTTGGCATCTTTTGGTCATATGGTTTTCATGCAAACATTGGTCTTTTGATTTTGAATTACTCTTAGAGAAAAGCAAGTTCTTCACTATCTTGGTCTAGTAAACAAGTCCTTCTTAGGTTCATTTAGGACCAAATCAAACATTTCATCCATCCCAAACATTTATCAAAATCCATCCCACCAAAACAACTTTAGAGCTTTGAAAACATCATTCTAGACTTGGGTAAATCATCAAAATCAAAATCACCTTGTTTAGTTAGGTGTAGGGGAATGTATCCTTTCTCATACATTTAATTGAATTAGCAATCCTTTGAACAAATTCCTCCTAAGATCACATCCAACATATTAAGGTATACAAGTTCATTATCCAAATCAAACCAATCAAAACAAAACCCTAAGTCTAGTATTGATCAGAGGTTCCTAAAAAGTTCGACACCCATATCATTCACCCCTTTTCATCCTTCATCTCATCATTGGTCCTAAGAACCTTAGAGGTCACTTTTACAACAAGGTCAAAACACAAGAGGAACATGGAATATAAACTCGATCCATACATAATGAGTAATCCAAATCAACTAAAATTTCAAAGCCTTACAACGCCGATTGATTATCAACACTCACATCTATACAAACCATACATGGGATCATTAGCTTTGACAAATGTCAATAGTACAACAAATGTGAGTATGTCCAAATCAAATTTTGGGACACCTTTCCCAATGGTATATTTAAATCCAAGTCCAAACCTACAAATACACCAACCGAACAATCAATGCATGAGCCTTCAAACGAACAATGTCATCCCACCAAATCCCTACTTGCCAAATGAGAATGTACCAAGTACAAGTTTTCCAAACATGAATCCAGAAAAAATTGGGATAAATATGTTTTCAAATCATACAAATATTGTTCTTGAAATCCAAACAAGATGTTAACGACTCCAAGTCAAGGTAACACCATGCAAAATCAAAGTTACCTAAATCAAGGCAATGTGATTCCCAACATCAACAATGTTCAATTTCAACCTATCATGCCAAATCTGAACATCATCCCAAATCAAAACATTGTCCAAAATCAATTTGTCCATGATCCTATTCAAAAACCACAAGTATGCATCCCAAATCTGCTTGAACAAAAACCAAATCAACTATATCAAGGGAGTCAAGATCAAAATCAAGATCAAATTTGGTGAGATCAAATTGCTACACTTACCAAAATAGTTGAGTCATTGCGCCAAGAGACATCTCATCCACCATTACCCATATCAAAATTATTCCTCGGTTTAGGGCTTCCCCCTTTACCTAGCACAAATCACTCCATCCAAATCAATCCACCTAACACCAATCAAGCCATCACATCAAATCCTTTGAATATACCATCGACATCGCACCAACAGATGGTATCTAATCAAATGACAACATCAATCCTGACAAATCAAAATATGGTCTCCCAAGGATCTATCACCTTAGTCATTCCAACTATTTCTATCACCTCGATCACTCCCACCACCCCTATCACACCCATCATATCTAAAACCCTCATGATCTCTCCAAATGTATCTCAACGACTTGTCACTACATCCAACATGATTCCAAATCCACCACCACCACCACCAAAACCAAACGCCGCAAGACAATATAACATTGCACTAAAATCTTACTAGGCCTACCAAAAGGCCATCCAACAATATCTAGGCACACAACAAGCAACATAAGCTCAACAAGTGAAAAAATCCTCTCAAGCTACCCAACAAACACAAGCACAAACATGGAAAATGATAACTTTTGGGGATAACAATGAACATTCAACCACTAGTGATAGCATTGAAAATCTCCCCACCACAATTGATGAAATCAATGATCAAGATCTATCCATCAAAGAGCACATTGAAGATGTTTCTATCTCGTCCGAAGATCAAATCAACATAGGTCAAGAGTCACTTTTCAATCATGATCAAAATCCACCAACAATACTTGACAATGATCTAAATCAAGAAATTTCAGCATCACTTGACCCTATGGTTGAAGACATTCACAATCCCTCCACCACAATTGTTGAAAACAATGTTCAAGATCTATCCATCAAAGAACACATTGAAGATGTTTTTACCCCACCCGATGATCAACTCACCATACATCAAGAGCCATTTTTTAGTGATCTATTTCAAGGAGTGTTAGGATTATTTGATTCTATTGACATAATGCATGATCCATCGACCAATGATCATATTGAAAATGTCTCTACATCACCTTATGAGTTAGAGGACACATCTCAAAATTTTATTCCAAAGCATGATCAAAATCTATCACCAAAGTCTAGCAATGGTCCTTTCCAAGATATGTTGACATCCTTTGACCTCATGGTTACAAATACTGAAGGAACCCTGAACTCAACACTTGAAGATATTGAACCACTTACCATGCCTAATGGAGATATCTGAGAACCCTTTGTAAGCAATCCATCCTTTGAAATTGAACCATGTCAAGAACTTGATCCAAAGCATGTCGAAAGCAACTCCAAAATCATTCAAGATCAAGAATTTGTATCTTCAAGATACTACAATAATCTAATGGAAACTCTCCTATCTATGAAATATGATCATATCCATGTAGCACATACTCCTCCATCTACCCATGAGATGATTTCTATGGATGGACACATAGATGATCTTCATTCAGAACAGTATTCCTTTACTCCTGATATTATTACACAAAAAGATCAGGTTATTGATTCCTATAGTCAAACAAAGTTATCAACATTAGGATTAGATATATCCAAAATCTAGACCGAAGAAATCATGTATGAAGATATCCAACATTATCCACTCAAGGAAGTAGGTCAAACAAAACAAGATATTTCAGATTTAGCAGAGCAACAAATTGAACTAATGTCATCTACAGTGGCTATCTATTAGAGAACGCTTATTGAACAAGACATCTCAGAACAGGAAGAATCAAAGAACAAAGGTGCCACTACCATCGTACTGGGGGAAATTATGTCTTAAGAAAACATCAACATAGAGAGCACGAAGAGTCCTTATGATGAAACTAGTGTCAATACTGCAACTAGCCATGTCATGAATCTTCATCCACCCATCACCCCATCCACGAATTGGGACCAACATCAAAGGAAATGTTTGAATCAAAGTATGAAGAACGTTATCAAAGAAAAAGAAGCTGAGAAGCATAATGGACAAATCAAATACGTATGGATACTAAAGAATACAAAGAAAGACTATCCCTATTAAACTCCATCAGTCAAAGAAACTATGGGGCAAAGTAAAAGAGGGAAAAGTAACTATCAAAGATGTCCACAAAAGAAAAAGTAGGATTTTCAAGTGACGTACAAAGTGTATCAAGTAGTTGGTCCTAATTCCATGCACACTTTTGTATCCACCCATCATTGCTCATCTTCCCAAGTTTGGAGAGTCAAAGGTACTAAACTGTCAACCAATCCATCTCTTATCCCTAAACACATTCCATCCATGCCAGCATGCATGATATATAGTTCTTACATTGACCATGTATTGGAAGCTACCCTTCATCATAAGGATTTCAAAGGCACTCTATTGCGATGTGCGCACAGAGATAGAGTTAACCCTAGTATGATCAATAAAGTAGATCAAGAATCCCAAAAGTTGCATTCAAGTGCACGTATCTTAGCAAAACAACTTCTTCAAGCAGACTATCAATGAAACATTATGACAGGGGCATCTACATGAAAAACACCTTGTGATTCAACATAAGCTTAAAATATTTTAGAAAAATAAAAATAAAATTATAATATATGAAAATCCAAAAAAATTAGAAAATGGATTGAAAATAGTAAAGATAAAAAATCATCCTCTAGTGAAAACAGCATGTGCGACTCTTTGGGCAAGACCATGATGAAAACCTAGAAAACAGGCATCATGTGTGGAATCGAGCATCTGTCTCATCTCGCTTTCACCCATGATAATCAATCATCCATAATAAACTGATCATCACCTTCATCCCTTGGAAAAACAAACAGAAACAATCACAACAATCAACAAAAGAAAACTTCAAACACAAAATAAAAATTGAAGCAACAAACTTTTAAAATGCAAAATCAAAATCTTGATCACTTTCAAACATGTCAATCAACCTTATATCAAAAGCCTATCAATCAACTTATCAAACCATCATCATCCTATACAATGCATGTCCTAGGATATATCATTTCGACAATGGGCATCATTTTGGATATCACCTTGGATTCTTATCCTATGAAAACAAATCCCTTTGGCTGAAGGTATGAAGAACATTGGCTTGTTTGTGTACTTGATCTTTTCTTTTGATTTATCTTATTGTGCTCAGTCCAAGGACCTCTCGATGATATCCGAATGAAGGATTTAGAGAGAAAGAAATGGGGCAACAATCATTATCTTTTGTCTGCTTTGCTTGTCGAATGTTCTTGTAAAATAACTTGGCGAATACTTGCTTTGTTAGGTACATCCTAGCAAGGTTTCCATATGTCAAGTGTGAACAAGAATACTCCTATATGTTTGTTGAGTCAAAGTCCATCACACTAGGTACAATGCCATCCTGGTTCTTTATACCTTGATGCATTGTACCTATGTGTATTATCAAACATAAGTTAAGTAGCCCTTATAAAATCCCAATCCTTGATAAGAAAATCATCATCTATCATCTCTAATAAAGTCTCATTAGATCATGGACTTGTTGGATCCTCTTGTCATAATTTCTTCTTTCTTCTTGCCGTGCTAACATAATATCACCAATGCATCCATCATGCATCCATCTTGCATCCACAAACCGTCAGCATACCACATATCATTCATATCATACATAATAGGAAACAACGATAATTTCACATGCATTGCATTTAGATCTGTTAGTCTAAGCATCTCATAAAATCATACATTTTCATAATCATAGCATATCACATCATCCATCTCATCCATCTCACATCATATCATCATTTAAGTTGTTTAAGATAATATATAGATTTGTTATTCTAAGCATCTTAAAACCATCTCATTTGAATCATCATCCATAACTATCCAGTTTGAACCTCTTTATTGTGAGATTGACCTTCAAATAGAATCTTTTCGCTCGATCTTTCGAGGGGGCAATGTACTAGTGTACTTCTTTCTGCTAGGGCATTTGAAAAAAATCAGATTTTTTTTGAATTTTGATCGTGGCAAGTTTATTCTTTGAACCAACGCAACAAGTACATTGCTTCAAAGAGGGGCAAACTGTAGACATGTAAAATTAGCATTATGCACTTAGTCCATATTCATCCGCTCATAAAATTAATCAAGTTCATTAAATCCATTTATTAGGAAAATCAGGTTCATTTAATCTCTAAGGATTATCCACTTAAATTGAATAAATTAACTTTATTTAATTTAAGCCTATCATTCCCTCTTTGATTAAATAAATCAATACTTTATTTAATTAAATCTAAAAAGTCATATTTCTCCCAGATTGATTTAAATAAATAAAAAATATTCAAGTCAAATGGGTCAAAATCAACTAATCATCACCTAAGCTAATCTAATCCTGATTTACCTAATCTAACCACCCATCACATCCTCTAGCTTTTCCCACTTGCACCAATAAAGCATTTTAATTCATTTATAAATTTATCATTTTCCCTCAACTTGGCATCTTTGAGGAATATTCCCTCAAGTCTGAATTCAAAAACAAGTGGACATATACATCCAACAAAGCATTTATGAGCTCTTACATGGCTCTTACATGTCTCTTTCACAAGTCAAACTCAACATTTAACTCTCAAATTCAAATTTGAATCTCCCCCTCTTTGGCACATTGACCAAAATATGCTCATTCCTCAAGCCTATCACAAGTTGACAAGTGGCCTCATCTCATTGGATAAATCTTTGTCCCACATTCATCCATTTGGCTATTTCTCTCATCAAAAAATTCTATAAATGGAAGGCTTCATTCATAATCAAGTCCTCTACAACTTGATCCAAAAATCTTATGCAAAGTCACTCTCTTCAATTGAGAACTAATTTTGTCCAATTCACTCCATCCTCAAAGCAATTTATCTTTTAGCTTATCTAAAGGGGTTGGGAAAGGGCTATTTTCCACATCAAAATAGCACCAATCCCCCCATAAGATCAAGTGTTTGCTTTGTTTAAGAATAGGAATAGTTATCTTTGGTTGTTTTGCTCAATTTTTTCATCTCTTTCCTTGTTCTTTAATAATACAAATGGATGTTATGGGGAACTCTTATTCTAAACTTGCATTTTGATCTAATACTTTGAATGTTTACTTTGCTCATGCAAGTTGGAATCGGGGTTCAAAAAACCTTTATTAGGATTAATTATATTTTCTTTCGAAAACAATTGAAGATGATTCTAAAGTAAATCAAATTCATGCTCTTCAAAAACATACTTACAAAGACAAAATATTAGTTTTTAAAAATTGTTTAACTTTTGAAAAACTTAAATTCAAATGACATTTTATAATTTATATTTTTCAAAGTAAGGTTTTCTCTTAATTTATTTTTAGAAGTGTTAAGATCATTTTGTCCCTTAAATGTATAAAAAAGTTGTTTCACGCATTGATAAATTTAATATATTTTAAAAAGTTAAGTTCCTTTTATAATTTCAAAGGGAAATATAATTATAAATTATTTTTATTTAAGTACAAACAATAAAGTTAAAAAGTAGTTTAAAATAATAAAATAATCATTCTATTATATTTTAATATTTATGAATTCATTTAAAGTGTAATCATATAAGTTATATGCAATGTTTTGGGATTCAACTATGTGTATTTATTTGGATTGAGGTTTTGAATCACACTTAGTGAATTGAATCATCAAAAAGAGGAAAATAATGAAATAGATTGCAGAATTAGCCTTTAGAATAGTTGAGGGGGAAGAGTTGAAGAAGGGACAAAAAATAGGAAGGGATGAAAAAATGAAAAGGTAGGAAATCAAAGAAGATTTTTTTTATAGAAACTAATTTATTGAATACTAGCTAGAATAATATATTAAATAAAACTAAAGAAAAAGTTGTATTAAAATTCAAACTAAAAAGATAAATATATTAATAAATAGAAAATCAATGCTAGAAGTAAACTCAACCTTGATATTATATTAAATGAAGATATAAAAATGATAAAAGATAAACCAAACAATTCCAATAATAATAGTTTAAATATGCATGCATGAATACTAATGAAAAATTGTATTAAAATTAACAATTGAAAATAGAAGTATATGTGAACAAGGAATAAATGTAAAAAGACAATTAAATATAAAAGGAAAAAAACAAAATCAACAAAAAAGATAAACAATCAAAAATAAAAATAAATTAAAGGAAAGCAAAAATATTAATTAGGATTGAAAAGGAGAAGATAAGAATAATTAAGAATGAAAAGAAGCTTAAATGAGGTTGAAATAAATTCCAGGTTGGTATCTATAAGTTGCTTACAATTTAAAAAGAAAAGAAGGTTAAAGGAAAGAAACTAAAAAGGGGAATTACACATGCAATAAGATAATATTAAAGGACAAATAATAAATAGAAACTAGCCAAAATAATATAATAAGTAAACTAAATGAGAAAGAGGAATTATTAAGAATGCAAATTAATAATGAGGGGAATATATCAACAAATAAACAAACAAAGAAAGTAAACACAAATACGATACTAGATTAGTTGAGAGGAAATAAACATAAAATAAAGAAAAACCAAGCAATATTAATATATTAAAATAGATTTAAAAAACATGCAAGAAAATTAATGAAAAACATGAAAAAGTAAATCTAAATAGATGACCAATAAATTAGCTAAAAGACAATAAGTTATAATTATTTATGGATAATATAGAAGAATGAGACAAACCAAAAAACCAAAAATAATTGAAAATAATATGAGGAAAGAAAATACAAATGAATAAGAAAAAAAAGAAGATTAAAAGGAACTAAAAATACATAAAAAGAATAAGAATGAAAAAGGGGGGGGGGTGAATGAAGAAAGAAACCAAGACTACAAAGAGTGAGTGAATAAAAGAAAGGGTGTGGGAGTGATTTTGAAAAAAAAAATTAAGATAAGAGATTGGGGTTGAAAGCACGAAGAGACAAAAAGAAAACAAAGGAAGGAAGAAAAAGAAGGGTATGACAGAGGATACCATACAGGGGATTGGAAGAGGGGGAGTAGTATATGAGATTCAAACATGACATGGAGATGCAAGATGAGAGGGTGGAAACCAAAAAGAGAGGAAAATAAAATGGATTGAGAGGGTAAGAGAGAAAGGGGAAAGAAGGGAAGGGGGGTTTGGTTGAGAGGGATGGGGGTATATTTAGGAGGAGGTTAATAAGGGATTCCAAGTAGGGATAAGGTGCCATCCTTCATCACAGTTTATATTGGTAGGGTGGATTTTGATAAGGATGGACTCAAGAATTTTAAGCTTGAAGAAATTATCTTAACCAAAACTTGGGTATCTTCAAGGAAAATGTGGTGTTTGGTGAGGGAGGAGTGCTTAGCTAGGGCCGATTTCAAGATACGATCATGTTTAATATCTACACTACATGTTCCTTGATCCTGGTCAAGATGGACCGACTTGTTTCTCCAATGTAGGGGATCCCACCTGAGCAATTGATCTTGTAAACACCCGAGTGAAGGGTGGATTACAAAGGATCCTTGGTAGAAGAGATGAGCTTCCTAGTGGTGGAAAGGGGTTTGAAGCTGCAAAGGAGGCATTTTTTATGAAGGTTTTTGGAGATATTGTTAGAGATGACCTCAACATACAGGAGAGTGGTAGTGGGGGAGAACCAAAGGTTTGGGTTTGGAGCTCACAATTTTTTTGGAAAGTTTAAATTTTTTGCAAATGAATTTGTGACTATAACCATTTAGTTTGAAGACATGATAGAGGTGGGAGAGCTCTTGGTCAATGTGTTCTTTGTCACAAATGTGATAGGCTTGAGTTGTTAGTGTCTTGAGGACACTAGATTTATGGATAGGGTGGCGGTGAGAGGATGCATGCAAGCAAAGATCAGTGTGGGTTGATTTTCTATAAATAGTATGAGCAAAGGATCCATCATCTTTTTTGATGATGAGGAAATCAAGGAAGGGGATTTGACTATTGGATTCAAGTTCCATAGTGAATTGGATGCATGAGACAAGATATTTAAGTGGGAGAGGAAGAGGTCTAAATGCTCAAGGCCATGAGGCCTTGGAACATATATTGGTATCATCAACATAATGTTTCCACCATTTGGGTTTGAGGGGGAAGGAGTTGAGAGAAAGCTCCTCAAAATGCTCCATGTAAAGGTTGGCTACAATAGGGGATAAAGGGGATCCCATTGCCGCTCTATGAGATTGCTCATAAACTATGTCTTTGTTGAAAATGAAGGTGAAATTGTAGCTTTGAACTTGTAAACCTATGTGGCTATAGATTTAATTAAGTGTTCTTTGTTACAATTCTTTGTGTATGATTAATATATTTAGATTAATTTTACCAATTGTAGAAAGAGATAGAAGATTGTAGAAGAATGAGACAAGAAGATAGAAGTGACACAACATATATGTGGAGAAACCCTTTCGGAAAAAAATACACCACTAGAATCAATAGTGCTTGTATTATTCAACCTTAGAACAATATTACAATAACACTGTATCAATCCTTGATTGATATGCTTCGTTTGCCTTCAACAATCCTTCTTGACAACCTGCATAAAACTCTCATACACTTTCTACAACACAAGCTATCCACGCATTCCATGTGACCAAGCATGAATCCATACATCCCATCCCATGTTGCAAACCCTCACACATGCATAAACTCAACTTGCTAACCTGCAACCAATATTACAAACTCTGATGCAATTGCTACAATAAATAGAAAATTATGAGCATTGCAAACTCCAAAAAGTTGATCAAACCAAGAGCATAAATATCCTCTCATAAATCCATGCCTAGATTGTGCAAGTAGAGTTCCACATTGTAACATGAAGTCAAACCAAAGTCTCCTCAATTTAGGCGCCCCAAACTAAACTCTTAACTAATCGTTGGTCAAGAAAATATCTTCCAAGCTTCTCCTCAAAGTTGGAACCCAAGAATGGGCCCACTTAGCTCAGCCTTGTAAATTATATCTTCTCATGCAAAATGTGTTAACTCAAAGATGCCAACTTGGGCACCCAAGGTGGGTCCAAGTCAATCTTAGTTAACTGAAACATATCTCTCCACCAATTCATGCAAACATTATGCATGATTAATCATTCCCACTTAATTGAAAGTATCCACCTATTATCTGTCATGCAACTGAAGTCATTAGTCATGCAACTCAAGTCAACTCAAGTCAACTAGCATTCAACTCAAACTAACTACATGCAACTGCAGATAATTGAACCATAATTGAATTGAACTAAACTGAATTGAATTGATACTGATACTGAACTGAACTAAACTGAACTGATATTGAAGGGTAAATGCACGAAGTTGAGTCCACGAAACGTGGAAGTTTTTTGCCTTAGCCAAAAAAATGAAATCGGCATCAGAGAAACGGGATCCCGATTTAATAAACGGGATCCCGATTTTTAAAAAGCGGGATCCCGTTACGGTTCGGGATCCCGAGCCTAAGACCAAACGGGATCCCGCTTTTTAAAAATCGGGATCCTGTTTCCCGTCGGACTCCGAACCAACGAGGGCGGAACGGGATCCTGATTTTTAATAAACGGGATCCCGATTTGTAAAATACGGGATCCTGATTTATACAGAACGGGATCCCGAGTTATATAAATCGGGATCCCGTTTTATACTGTTATTTATTTTTTTAAAAAACAGCAGTTTTCATTTCTGCGGACGGGACCCCGAGTTGCCTGGCGACAACGACATCAACACCAGCTACAGGTATGCCACTTCTTCACTTTTTTTAATTTGAATTGAAATTTTAAAAGAAATACGTTAATTTACATGATTTTTTTTCAATTTATGTCATATTTTAATCATTTTTTTAATTGTTATATTATAATTCAATAGTTGTCAAATTAGATGAAAATTTGCAATAAAATTTAAACGTTTTTTTATAAAATTGAGAAAAAAAAACATTGAATTGTGTGTTAGAAACAAATTTTAACTTTTAAATCTTAAATTGATCGATTAAACCCAAAAAAAATTGATTTTAAAAACCCTAATTCAAACAAAACAAAAAAATTCGCATTTCAAAACCCTAGAGATCGAAATGATATAAAACATCGCATTTACAAATCCAAATCGAACTTTTTGAAACCATAAATTCAAATCAAACGAAAAAAATTGAATTTGAAAACCCTAGTTCAAATTGAAACGAAAAAAAATTCATTAAAAACCCTAATTGTTTAAAACTGAAACCCTAAATTGAATTGGAACAAAAAAAATTGTTAAAACCCTAAGTTTGTTATAACTTGATAAGTCTCGCAACCTTGAATAAATTTTCTTATTTTATTTATATTTTTGACCAAAAATGGTTGTCACTCACTAATAATAGACTTATCTACTCTCAAATGACATGCTAATATATAATTACGCTTCTCCTTGATCAATTCTCCCTCATTGAGCTTCTAAGAATTCATAAATAACTACCTGTAAAAATAACATCTAATTTTGAATAAAATAATCAAGTCACTTCTATCTATATTTACTAGTTCATTAAATTCTTTCCATGCCTCCATATATTTAGGCCTAGCTTCATACAAATGTTTCAACTCTTCAAATCCAACTACCTCTATTATCATCTCTATTAACAAATTTTGTCTCCTACTTATTACATCAACTACCTTATTTGAATTTCCACTTCTATGCTATAGTGCAAAAGTATAACAACACTTATCATGCATTTGCTATGTACTATTGTTATGGTGATGTTCTATTTTTAACAATATGTTGATTGTGTTTTATTGAGTTTTGTCCATGGTAATTTTCTAGGTAGTATAAAAATTAAAAAAGTGCACTCATTTCATTTCGTATGTAACCCTCTAGATGGGTTGAGTGGATGAATAAGGGGAAGAGTAATCAAATTCTCATTCAATAGGGTTTGAAGCACATAAGCTAGAGTTCCACTCAATTTTGTAAATCTCCTAGTTGTTTGATGCTTAAAGGAAACAACGTTAGAAGTAGTATGAATATGATTAGTGTTATTTTAGATTCTTTCTTATGATTACCCTTTTTAACTTGGAAGGGTAAGAAGGTATAGAATTTATATGTGAGGACACACATTTCAAACCATTAGAAATAAGTAATTTGTTTTTTTCATCTTTGACATGAGCACAAAAATTCATGAAAGAAGCATAATTGTAAAAAAAATCACTATCACATATATAGTGGATAGTAAACCCTTATAAAAAAATCCCTTGCAATTTGTAATTAGGAAGTTGATGTTTCATTTTAGCACAAAGTAATTTAAATCAAACATAGATAATCATCAATATGCTCATTAGATCCTTGGGAACACTCTAATAAATTTGAAACAATAGGTTTGAAGTCCATAATCTTGTGGAAATGGCCAAGCAATGTTGTAGCTCTAATTGATCAAAATAATGAATGGAGCCAAGAGGCAATGAGTAGAACCACTGAATAACATAGACACAGAGTGAGAAAATAAATTAGCCAAGGATAACTTCTACACTAGTGCATCTAGAGTAGAGGTGGGGATGGTGATAGTAGTAGTAGCATGGGTGACAATGGAATGACCATAAAGGCAATGAGAAATAAGAGGCAATGATACAACATAGACAAATTATAAACAACACTTTAAGGTGAGGAAGGTCAAACATTAACACAATTAGAGGAGGGGATAACACTAGGATTAGAGCACTAGTAGGCACACAAGAAGGAATGGAACTAGTGGGATTAGAGATAAGTGGTTCACTTGTAGACGAAGAGGTGGAAATGGTACTAGAGGAACATAAGAGATGGGGGTCACACTAGAAGTGACAACAAGAGATGTAGGCATTATGAGAGGATCTACCTCAAGATGAGAGGATGAAGGGAAAATGAAAGAGCAAGATTGAGTGGGTTGCAATGAGAAGATGCACCTTGCAAAAAAGAAGAGGTGATCATAGTACCAATGTCATGAAGAATCTATGTATGTAAAGAGCTTTGAGCAACCAATTATAAACAAATGTAGATAATTATGTTGAAGAAGTGACATTAACAAGCTCTCCAACAAGTAATTTTTTACTAAAAAAAAGATTTTACTTATCCACATGTATATCATGATTATAATTAGATAACTCATTATAGTTAACCTTAATGAACCTTAATAAAAATCTCTTTATTGACAAAAATAATAAACGATTTAAAAATTTCATTACCTTATGCCATGTAATTGTTTCCTAGGATCTTGCAGCATGTAGATCCCCTTAAGCTATCCTATTACCTTAAACCCTAAACTCTAAAGTCTAAACCCTAAACCCTAAAGCCATCATTTTTTCTTTAAAGGCTCTTAATGAAATTTGGTTGCCTTCGGCAACTTCACCAAATTTTATTCATTTAAACCATGCCATTTTCTCCTAGGACCTCACTAGACGTAAATCCCCTTAAGCCATCCTGTCACCCTAAATCGTAATTCAATTTTCTTAAGGGGTTGACAATATGACATTTCTTAAGGGGATTAAAGAAGTTCTTAAAATTTGGTGATCAAAGTTGCCCAAGGCCCAACCAAATTTAACAATAATAAGATCCTGCAAGATTATACAATATCAATTTAGTTAATTGTATTTTCATTCAAATAACATGTGCCTTAGACATATAAATGAGGCATACATATAATTTTATCATTTGTATTCAATTATTTAAGGCCATTTATATTGAATGGTTTAACTTGGTATTTCCTAAACATGTATCTTACATCTTGAGTACAAATATAATGCGAGTTCACTCATATCTTAGAAGATCATGGATCCATTCAATAATATTAGCCAATCCACCTCCCCACGCCATCCATCTCCAGCACCTTCACCTCCACCTCGCCCACTCCACCTCGTAACCCCCACCTCCACCACAGAAATCCAATGAGCATGCTGCGTTTGCAGAAGCACAAATCAATGCTTCACCTTTAGAACCATCCAAGATCAAATCAACATTATTCAGGAAATCAAAAGATGTGTGGCACCTCACTATGAGGATGTTTGCATCTAGAGGATGCAAACCCTTGTTGATATTTAATGAGGGGCTATGGATGGGATGGTAGATGAGCATCGACAATGGCTAGAGGAGAGGGAGAACTCCTAATTTTGAAAAGGAAAACACAAAGAAATGAAGATCTATACAGTAGAGAGCCATACTACTTTATAAATTAAAACAATGCTCTTAAATAGTTATGAATTTATAAATTTGGTGAGCGATGGATATTTTGAGTGATGTATTTATAAATTTGGTTCCAAATGGATATTTTTAGTGACATGAATTTATGATTTTGGTTGTATATGGATATTTTTAGTGACATGGATTTGTGAAGTTGGTGGAATTTATGAACTTATAATGAATAGTATATAATAGTATATATTTAATGACTATCTATTAGATCATGATTTCTCCTGCTGAAAATTTGTGTGTGTGTTAAAGACATAAAATGAGATTTTGTGAATGTTTCAAGTTTATTGTTTAGTATGTATGTGCATGTATTAAAAATTTGCATAATAGTTCTTAAATTTTTAAATTTGTATATGTATGTATGTATAGTTTAGTTTAATGATTTGTACGCATGCAAATTATGTATCATATTTTTTATTTTAAATGTACATGTACATACATTTAATTTTTAATTTTGTATGGACATGCTCTTGAGTTGAACAATCAATGTATATATATGTGCATTTCAATTAAATATATGAGCTTAATATATATACATTGCTCATCCTATTTCAATTAAATATATGATCTTAATTTTTGTATGCGCATGGGTCCTATTTTGTATGATTTTAAATGCAGGTGCGCATTATATCAAGCATATATCATGGATGATTTTAACATTGATGATATCATCAATCCACCACCTGAGCCACAGCCAGATCCGCCTCCCTCCCCCCCTCGACCTCCCTCCCCACCTCCACCTCCACCTCCACCTCCACCTCCACCTCCACCTTATATGCCACCTCCAGCACCTATGGCATCTGATGAGGCTCGCTTGAGAGCATGTATAAATGATCAAGTTGCATCCTTACAGACACAAATCAATGCTATGCAGAGTCAAGCATTGATTGCACCACATGTGAGACGTTTTGCATCTGTAATGCAAAACGTTGTTGATTCCATTAGGATGATCGATTCTGATCTTGATAGACATCGATGAGAGAGAGAACAAATGAGACAATTTTATTCTGATGGTCTCTCTTATAAACAAATATTAGACCTTAAAATAACAAAAGCCCATCTAGCCCCCTACTTTCTTGATCCCGTTACCCGACAACCCATTCCACCCAACAAATCTAGAATATCCATGAGGTGGTGCGTACATCCACAGATGATTGCACATTTTTGGGATCGATGGTATATAGTTTTTGATAGTCCCCCACATGCTAATTGGGAGTGCCCATTGTATTTTTTGAAAACTGTATGTAGAGTTTGTTTTGGGGCAAAGCCCAATTATTTTGATTTTAGATCATTTCAGGGTGTTGGTGGTGGCATGCCACAATAGAGATTAGGGGCAAGGGTTGATCCCGTGCCCACGTGCATCTAACCCTTGTTGTTGCTCCTGGTCCTCCCATTCCTGCACCTATACATCATCAAGCTCTGGTATCAACATTAGGTTCCCTTAGTACACTCGCAGGAGACCTTGATCAGCACGCTTCTGCGATAGCGAGTGGGGAGCATAGAGACGATGATGATGATGGAGGAGTTTTTATGGAGCTGGTCCGAGTACTACTCCAGGAGTGTCGAGACCCGTCCCCCATATATGTACTAGTTGTCATCAAGTGTGTTATGGACTTGATCAGGCTACACCTAGTTCAGGTGGACGGGGAGATTCTGGTGGTTCATCAGTGCATGTGAGTTCATTTTGTAGAGTTCCTCGTATGAGCATCACCACACAGGGGGACACTCACGACACGAGGTATAAATATGCATCTAGATGTCACGAAGACTCTAATTTTATAATATTTTTTGATGGTTGTATATATCAAAGAAAAGTTGCAATACATCTTAACAATCAATTTTTTGGTATGCAGATGATGACACTTCGATGCAAGGGCAATCATACGTACCACGGTATATATGTCACGACCGCCCAGGTCGTACCCAGCAGCCCTTATGGGGTATTTTTGATTTCATTTTTTAAAATTATATGTAAATCATAAAATTATTAACTTGAGTTTTAAATTTATAATTGAATCACATATATGTTTCAAATATTTATGTTGGTTTAGGTGAGTCAATGCGGCATCCCGTCGATTCCTCTTTAGCGAGGATTGTCAAGCCTCCTCCACTATCGGCGGCATAAGATCCTTGGTGAGGTACATTCATATTGTAAATTTGTTTTAAAGTTTGCATTGGTATAGTTACAATTTTATGAGTTTTGAATTCACTAGATATATGAAGCTGTACACTTGTAAATATTATAAAAGCACATTAAATAATACATGTACATGTATGTCTAGGTTGATACCACAATAAAGGTGGGCATTTGAACGAGCTTGTTGATGTGTGCGATTACTTTCGTGGGGTAGCAGATTTGGAGTTGTTTACAGCTTTTTAAAAATGTGCAAACTTGAATATATATGTATATATTAACCTAATTGAATTGTACATGCTTTAATTTTGATCTTGTAGGACTTTGTTGGTGCAACTTTCAGCCCTAACCCAGACATAGTTACACCACCAGGAGGACATGTAGAGCAGGTCTCAGATCAAATGGTAATTTAATTTTTTTATTATATTTAAAGTGAATTATAAATTTTAAATTGAATATATACATATTAATATGATATTTTCACATATTCTTTTTCTTTTATAGCATGAGACACATCATGTAGTTGAGCATGTACAGACAGGTCCTGGAGAAGAGCCTAGTGCACAACCTCAGAATACGGTATGTAATTAAAATATGATAAATTCTAAATTAAATTGAATAAAAAAATAATAATTGTAGAGTTGTACATCTAATTTTGAATTTCTTTGTCTTGTTTATGTAGACTGATTTAGAGAATTTAGAGGTTTCTTCAGGCTCACCAGAGCATCCAGATTTAGATATGGTGTTAATTTAATTTTATGATCGATTATAAATAAAATTGTCATTAAATTATTTTTTATTGTCTTACATCTAATTTCATCTTTCTCTTATGTACAGAGTGTTTCAGGTCATCCACATAGTCCACATGGTGTGAAGAGGTCTCTTGATTATAGAGATAGTACATGACCTACAAACATGTGATTTTATGTGTTTTATATTTCTTGTAACTTATCATGTACTCTGTTGGACTTTATTTCATGTGTGCTTAATATATTGGTTTCATACACTTAATATGTTACATAAATTATGGACTTTATTATTGTTTGAAATTTTAATTTACGCATGTACATTTATGCATTTTATGTTCATAATGAAGACATTATTATAGGACATTAATGTGAAATTTACTGAAGACTTCATAATTGTAGAATAATTTTAGGTTTAATCTTCTTTTCAATGAACAAGAGGTATTTTCCCTTCCCTAATGTATTAATTTTAATTTTATGAGAAAATTTATGTGGATTTACCTACTTATTTAGTTAAATAGGGGTGAATTTTTACCTCATTGTTGGTGCACTTAGATTGCTCCTAAACTCTTAAGCAAATAAAATTCTTTATAGTGAAAAATCTAACAAGGTATTGATATAATTAGCTAATGTACATATTTATAAAATGACACCATTAGTTTCTCTCACTAGTAATGGAAAAAGTAGACACTAAAAATTAGGAAAAGAGGTAATCATTAGAAAAAATATAAATTATGATAACATAAGAATGTGTATATGTAAAACAATTGTAACCATTAGGTGATGAATACGTAGTGTACACACATGATAAATTTAAAAAATGATGAATATGGAGCTCAATCCAACAGAAAATTAATTTCATCATTGTTTCCCCCATTTAGAATATCATGATTGTGTGTCGTGTATAAAAAATGAATATAAGTCTTGTCTCCATGTGTCAATAACAAGAAAAATAAATAGAATATCACATAAATTATGATAACATAAGAATGTGTATATGTAAAACAATTGTAACCATTAAGTGATGAATACGTAGTGTACACACATGATAAATTTTAAAAATGATGAATATGAAGCTCAATCCAAAGGAAAATTAATTTCATCATTGTTTCCCCATTTAGAATATCATGATTGTGTGTTGTGTATGAAAAATGAATAAAAGTCTTGTCTCCATGTGTCAATAACAAGAAAAAAAAAAGAATATCACATAAACTATGTACATAAGAAATAGAAATATGACCCACAAAATTTTCTCTGTGAATTAAGGTTAGGGTTATAGGATAAAACTTTGGGTAAAGGTTAGGATTAGGAGACAACTAGAGTTAGGGTTGGGTTTCAATTAGGGTAAGATACAACAAGGCTTAGGGATAGGATTAATTTTAGGACAGGGTAAGGGTTCATCTAACACTAATTTATAAGTTGTCAAAACAAATAATGACGTCTTAAGGGGGTGTCTAAAGGGGTCATAATAGAGCGTCTTAAAGGGATGTCTTAAGGGGTTATAATATGTCTTAAGGGGATGTCTAAAGGGGTCATAATAGAATGTGTTAATTAAGGGGATGTCTTAAGGGGTCTTAAGGGGATGTCTAAAGGGGTCATAATAGAATGTGTTAATTAAGGGGATGTCTTAAGGGGATGTCTAAAGGGGTCATAATAGAACGTGTTAATTAAGGGGATGTCTAAAGAGGTCATAATAGAACATGTTAATTAAGGGGATGTCTAAAAGGGTCATAATAGAACGTCTTAAGGGGATGTCTTAAGGGGTTATAATATGTCTTAAGGGGATGTCTAAAGGGGTCATAATAGAATGTGTTAATTAAGGGGATGTCTTAAGGGGATGTCTAAAGGGGTCATAATAGAACATGTTATTTAAGGGGACGTCTAAATGGGTCATAATAGAATGTCTTAAGGGGATGTCTTAAGGAGTTAGAATATGTCTTAAGGGGATGTCTAAAGGGGTCATAATAGAATGTGTTAATTAAGGGGATGTCTTAAGGGGTCTTAAGGGGATGTCTAAAGGGGTCATAATACAACATGTTAATTAAGGGGATGTATAAAAGGGTCATAATAGAACAATAATGTATGCATGATATTTAGTGCATTATAGAATTAGACATAAAGTTTCAAAGTAGGAAAACATGCACATTTAACAAAAAAAATATATAGAATATATATTTGATACATAGAAGTACACAGAGTATGTTTAGTTCTGTAAGTATGTATGTACATATATGTCATCTCAAAACAATGTTTACAAAATTTACATATGCAATCTCAAGAAAATCTCAAACTCGTGCCTAGAATGTAGTAGGTCTTCACACCACCTGATATATAAAAGGTACAAGCAATATCAATGAAATCATCAAAACATACATATTTTAATTTATATAAAACTATCTATATGTACATAACTCAAGTACTTGCATTTAAAAGTATTCGAGGTTGAATGCAGGCATCCTCTCCTTTTTGTTTTAAAGTATGAGATCAATGCAATGATGGCTTTAGGATACAAAAAATGACAACAAATCAATTTTAACTATTTATGTCCAAGCAATATCAATATGTAATAAAAACATGTATTTAAATATAGTTTAACTAATAATTACCTGTTTTTACCAAGTATTCCATGTTGTCTAGGTTGAATTTGCATAGACTAGATCCTTTTGTGATTATGCCTTAAGGATATATAAAAGAACAATTTAAATCAATTTCAACTAATAACACACTTGACCAATGTCAAAACATGTATTTAATGTATTTAAAAGGACAAAATAAAACCAAAACTATATTTACCTGTATTTACTTAGTCCATTGTACCATCTGCATCCTCTCTTTTTTGCAATGCATCTATGAAGTTGCCTCATGCTCTTCCATAGAAATTGACCATAGTAAATTTTTTGAAGGTCTTCCACGATAGCGCTCTAGTTTTATATTTGTTGCCACCACCAAATGTGAATAATGCATAATCTTTTATGTGTTTCATAGTCTTCGAATGCAGGTAGACCATTCTTTCTTCTCAAGTATTTTAGTAGCCAAGTGCCAACAACCACCACCGATCCCATTGGAAAACATGTTAAAAAACCACCATCAAATAACTTCTCAAAATTTACTTAAGGGGATCAAAGACTTGTTCTAAAAAATTGCTTAAGGAGATCTAAAACTTGTTATCAAAATTTGCTTAAGGAGGTGTCTTAAGGGGATCACCGTACCTGTTGGATAATGAAAGTCATCATCATCTTCTCGAGGTGTTAACAACTTATGTTTAGTTTCCACACAACGAGCCAACCAATATTCTGTTTGCTCTTCATTCCCCTCAGGTGCAATAACCGTGACACATGTCCCGCCAACAAAAATTCGATTCTAACAACTCTTGCATATCCATATAACTAATTTAGTATTAAAAAAAATAACTTTAATAAAGCAAAATAAAATGAAATAAATTAAATTAAAATTACCTTCTGTACAAGGTCTGGAACATGATCATAATCTTCGACAAACAACATCATTTTCTTCAATAGTTATTTCATATTGATTATGTGCTTCATGTGTGTCAACGATCTTTGCTGCCACTGCTCAACCCATTCTCAGATTTTCACAAGCTTCCCAATTTAGATACAAAATGGCAAAAACATGTCCCTTGTCCAAATAGTCCATGTGCTTGCTGTCGCACTTCTAAATGAATGCCATTTAGTAGATCCACTAATTGTCTCACAATCAACTCTAGATACAATGTTTTCTTCTTCCACCAACCAAAAGAATCGATGAACTGTAGAGTAATCACTCGAACCAGGTGCAGATAATTTTCTATTACACCAATCCACAATCTCATGTGCATTTTTAAATTTTACTGAATCCTCGAATTTTAATTGTTCTCTAGCAAGAATTCTTTTGACACACACATTAGCTCCATCATGTTCTCCTTTACCATGCCCAGCTTCAAAAAAACTCCATATATGTTGGACATTAAGTTCCTTGTGAACCCTACTTAACCAATAGAACATTCTAGCTTTTTTGAACTGCCCCGTACAATTATCTGACCATATGAGGTGTTCTTTCATATGGATTCCTCTTTCTTTTAAATTTCTATAAAATATACTAAAACAATATTGAACAAACTCGGCGAAATGCACCGCATTGTCACCAAATAAAAATGATACTCCCTCAAACTTTCATCATCCTCGCTAAGCACCATCTCCAGATGTTCATAAACAATATGGACAAACATAGCTACTTGCAATGTAATTATAATATTGAGATTGAATTTCCTCTTGCGGAGCGAGAGTATAATTCTCCGCGAAATCAACCACTGAAAGTATAGCACCAATTGGAAATGTGTTTCTACATGCGCGAAATTGGCCATCAAGCCATCGAGCATGTTCAGAGTGCATAACATATTTTGGTACAATTTTATTATTAAATTCACTCATAAATGCATGCACACTAACTTTTTCTGTAACTAAATCACAACGCTTTCCTATTTTTCCATCTTTTAAAGAATAATGAACATTCCTAAATCTTTTGACGTCTACTAATTTTTGTCCAAAATCATGATCAACACTTTCATGCAAACAATTTCTTAAAATGAAATATTTCTCGCTTAATGGCATTGTCCGTAAAATACAAGAACTTTAAATAAAATAATTCAATTAGATTTTCACAAAATAAACCTGGAAATAAACTCTTTATTGATTCAAGTGGTATATCAATAATGATTCCTCAAGATAATCATGTGTTAGTATGCAAGGCACAACATATATATCGAAAAACATCATAAAAATAACGAAATTGAACATGTGTTTTATAACAACAAGATATTTGTTGCTTATTAATTTTTACATACCTCGGTTTACATTTTTCAAAAGACCTTTGACTTATTTTAATATTACCAGGTAACACTAAATCACTACAAAATTTTCTATAAAATTCAGTTTGTGTTGTATCTAATAGGTGTTTTGGGTGAGGATCATGGACTTTGGACCCCACCCTTAATTTTAAAACATCTCTAGCATTAGATGAAACCCTAGTATTATCATGCCAAAATTTTTCGATCAAAGATTTAATTTCAACACTCAATTTTATATCAGACCTTGGTAGTCATCCACTGAAACTCCAACATTGATTGATAGGGTCATTTTCTATACTTTCTCTTCTTTTTGTTGCTCTTAGTAATGTTTTAGGATGCATTTTTAAAACTTCACTAATATTGCTTACCATTCTTTTATTCAAAGTTGTTTTATTGACTATAGCAGTAGTTATAGCTCTT
>VDFB02072025.1:0-21788 GCA_007258455.2 Sequoia sempervirens
TAATATGGGGGTCGGGTCCTAGACCCAATTAGTTAAAAAAACAACATAAATGAAATGGATATTCATTTAAAAATGAATATCTATTTCTTGTGGCATAAAATCATAAAAAGTAAAACCCGAGAGTTTATATCCATCATTTATTTCCTTTCTCTGTGCATATTTTCATTTAGGTGACTTGGATATTCATTTGGAAATTGATTTTTTTGCTCAAATCACTCAAATTTCACATGCAATTTATAAATTTTAATGTTTTTCTTCAATTTTATATTAGTTTTGCATTTTTTTTTGTGAACTTTAGTCAAAAATAGGTTTTTAATAGGTTTTTTATTGCATTAAAATGATTGTTAATTTTTAAAAAATTTCATCAACAAATAGGCTTAAGAATGGTTGATCTCAACCCCGCTCAAGATGAAAACCCTGCAAATCCTCCTTTGCCACCACTAATGTTTCCAAACCAAAACATGCCCACAATACATGAATCTATTCATATAAATTTAAATCAATTGAGAAACATATGTCAAATTTATGAGACACTCCTTGAGCTATCATATATGAAAAGCACTTTAGAAACAATCATTTCAAATGTTGAAACTCTAGAAAACAAGCATAATAGATTTGTACAGTGGCGAGAGTCCCAAAAGAAAAATTATGCCAATGGGTTATCATATGATGAAGTGAGGGCACTTGATAATAACAAACCCCAATTAGCCCAACTATTCATCAATCCAAAAATAGGACAACTTGTAGATGTGTGGAAGCTAAAATTTTCAATTAAATGGTGCACACATAGAGGTATATTAGATAATTTTTTGAGATGTTGGTGGATGTTTTTTGATAAACCACCCAACAAAAATATTGATGTCCCTCAATATTTTGTATCAAAATTATATGTCATTTTTTTCCTAGGGAGGCATGTCAATTACTTTGACATGGGAGATTTCCAAAGTGTGGGTAAAGGGTTGCCACAGGATAGACCTGGAAAAGCACACTAAGTCACCCCATTTCTTCATGCTTCGCCTATTTATTCCCTAGCTTGAATACCTTACCTCGAGATTGTTTTAGATGTAGGGAGTCAAAGCATTTTTGCTATACATGCATTGAGTGATCATTTTATCAGACAGATCCATCATATTGTGCAGTTGTATGATGGTGCATCCCATCATGATGGTGATGCACATGATACATCTAAGCATGATGGTGATCCACCTACTACATCAGTTCCAACTAGTACACCCTCCTCTTTAGCACATATTTTTTGCCCCATTACTGCATCACATGCCACAATATATGTCTGAGTCCTCTTGGATAGTCTAGTGAGGCTCCCATAGACACATCCTACTATGAGGTCCATGAGATGTTAGATGTAGGAGTTGATAAAGCATGGTGTGGTCTATTTCTAAGAGAGACATCAGGTGGAAGAGATGATGTGGGAGCATCAGTAAGACTTAAAGTAATTTCATAGTGTGTTTTATCTAAATCATTTCATATTTTATAAGAGATATTTGTACTAATATATGTTTATGTGCTAGAAACTTTAATAGTTGTTGATAGAGGACTAGATTTCCCAAGTGCAAGAGGCTATGCAATCGACCATTTCATTTTCCCAGGGACTCAATCGACGGTATCATTTAAATTGTTATTTAGATGTTAATTTTTGAAATCTATTATATTTAAATACATGTACATAGATTGATAATATAATGCAATCTTGTCATTTTATGCAATAACCTGGTACTTTTACAACCATGTTAACTAATCCTAATCCATTAGAAGAAGTTGCACAATAGGTATATTTTTTTTTATATTTTCAACATTATGATTATATGTGCATGTGCATTTAAATTGTGTTACATTCTTGTCATTTTTTATATAGGAAACCATCTTAGCTACTTCATCCATCATGATCTCGTCTAGTGTAGAAGCATCACAGTAGGTATATGTTTATTTTATATTGCAGATATTTATGTTTAGATAGGAGTAGATATATTTTCTAAGTAAATATGATTATTTTTCAACAATTATATGTTAATTTATATCATTTTTATTTTACCTGATATAGTCCTCTACCCGATTCAGCAATGTGACAAATGTGGGACCATTTATTTATACGAGGACTCTTGATCATCCTAAGGGACAATCATATGCAGAATGTCTTATATTAAAGAGAGAAAGATATGAGGTAAACAAGAATTTCATTTTTGATATATAATATAGTTCAATATAGTGATTTTGATGTTAAATTGATAATTTATAAATTATAGTATATAAATTTCTATTTACTAGTATATCTTGTCAATCATTCACATAATTAATCTAATTTGTGGTTTGAATTGTTATTGCACATGAAACTTCACAACCACTAAGTTCTTCGAGGAGGCTCAATTTTGATGATCCAACATAAGATTAGGATTTATATAGATTGATATGTATTTAGGGTTTGATAGATCTTGAGATGGCATATATGCCATAATTTGTTAAACTTGTTGTGTAGCTTGTTCTGAGTAGGCATATATGCCAAAATTTTATATGAACAAGCACAATTATTCTACATTTTGATATGTAAGAATTGATATTCGATCTAATTTGTTGGACTCGTGTGCATGTCTTTCTACTTTGAATTTTCAAAATGGAATGTATAATTATTTTAGAATTTTTTAAAGTTATGATCAATAACATGTTACAGATTAAAAAAATTGCATTTTAATAGAACTTATGAATTATAATTGGTAATCCATCTATGTTAGAGTTCACTCATATTAAGGTTCACATACATTACATTCCATGAGACCACATTTCTTTGAGGAGTTTTTTCAAAAAATTCACTACCTTTTCTATTGTATCACATTTTTGAAACATGTCTACCAAAGAATTTTTATCAAACACTCAATTTGAGAATACACGTGATTTTAAGCTCTTTTGAATGAATTTACATTGGACAATATTTTGTTTTTTAAACTCTTGTAATGAATTGAGCAGCTAATTTTTTTTCAAAAAAAGCTAAAATTAATGAAAATGGTATGAGAACCACTATATAATATTTGTTGAGAAGAATTGTTTGAAAATATTCCTCAAAGAATTGTGGTCTCATAGACAAGGAAAAAAGATAAAAAGAGCATCTTTTGACAATCTTATGGCATTGGTTCTTTTGATTGATTAAAAACTTCGAACAAATCCCATACAACTTAATGAAATATGTCATTGCAATGTTCATTCAAAAGTAATATAATTATCTTGATAAAAATCAATGTCACTCAATGGTGATAAACACTCTATACAAACCATATGAGTGATGCAACCATCAAAGAAAACCATTACAACTCAATTCAACATTCATTCCATTAAAACCTTCAAGCTTAATAACATGTAAAAGGTACAAAATCATCATGAATAAGAATCGCTATCTTTCAACCATGATACATAAGCAAGAACATTATGTACAAATAAGAATATATAAGTGTAATACAAATGTAATGCAACCTTTGAAAAAACCCCAACATACAACAAAATGACATATCATCAATTCCTTCATGCAAAATTCATGTAGTCACATAGAAGCATCAATGTCACTCAGTCATAATGCATGAACAAGCAACTTTCAAAAAAATTCCATACATAATAATTATAACCATCAGCTCAAATCCATACAAGTTAGTGGCATATATGTTATTAGAAACTTCACTCAAAAATTCATAATCAACATGCATGAATAAACACACTAAGTACACCATAATGAATGCTAGTTATGATGTATACTTAACACAAAATCCAAAATTGATAAGATGTCACATATGCCATTCAACCTAATGCAATTTTTGTCATATATGCCATTCAACCTAACACAATTGAGGTTTTGTATTTGCTAAAAAAAATTATAGGAAAATAAAGTGAGAGATGATGTTATAGGTGGATTTGAACAAATGAATTTGTTGTCCTAAGCATTGAAAACTCTATCAAATAAAGGGATGTTTTCCTAAGCATTTAAATTGAAGTAAAACAACTAGAAAACAAATTTAACCACCTAGAAAAGAAATTAAAAGATAAGAAGAAGTTTTATCATCAATCAAAAGGATGTTAGTCTACTCTAAAAACACTTGAAAAAGAAGAAAACCAAAATGAATGAGATAGATAATGTATTCAATGAAGAGATTCTTCCTGCTCTTGAGAAGTTTGGGATGGTCCATGTGTAGACTCTTTGTTGTTCATCATGCGACCAAATAGATAGTTCCAACACATCTAGATGGGTACGTTTAGGCTAGGCATGGTCCTATTTTGAACCCAAACATGTTGAAATAGTTTGAGCTACATTGGACCGATGATATCACTTAAGAGTCCAAAGTGCAAAAAGGAAGCAATCTTTGATGAGCTATTACTCAAAAACCATGTCACTTAGAAACAATATTTTTGAGGCTATGGGATAATCTAGGTCCCTTCTACAATAACCTCTCTCAATTTTTATATCTCTAAGTCATTTTCTCATGGTGTTAAGTTTTTAGTTGATGGAAAAAGGGTCTTATGCATGCAGTGTAAAGTTGCAAAGGGGTATAACTTTTATTTTGATCCTCATGTGACCAAACTAATAGTTCCAACACATCCAGATTGGTGGGTTTATACTAGGCATGGTCCTGTTTATCGAAACATTCCAAGCAATATTGGAATGGCAATATCCTTACGAGTCCAAAGTGCAAAAAGGAAAAAATATTTGATGAGATTTTATTCTGAAATTGTGTCATTTAGAAATAATTTTACTAATGCTACAAGATCATGTAGGGTCCCTCTACAATAACCTATCTCAGTTTTTGATATATTTAAGGCATTTTCCTATGGTGTTGAGTTTTTAGTTGATGGAAAAAGGGTCAAATACATGCAATGTAAAGTTGCTAAGGGGTGTAACTTTTGTTATGATCCTCATGCAACCAAATTGATAGTTCCAAAACATCTTGATTGGTGTGTTTATGCTAGGAATGGTCTTGTTTCATGCCTAATCACACCAAAACAAATTGAGCTACATTGGCCTAGTGATATCCCTTAAGAGTACAAAGTGTGAAAAGGTAGAAATCTTTTACAAGCTATTACTCAAAAAAAATGTCACTTAGAAACAACTTTTCAGAGGCTATGAGATCATGTAGGGTCCCTCTATAATAACCTCTCTCGGTTTTTGATATCTCTAAGGCATTTTTTCTGTGGTGTCAATTTTTTAGTTGATGGAAAAAGGGTTAGATGCATGTAGTGTAAAGTTGCAAAGGGGCGTAACTTTCATTTTGACCCTCATGTGACCAAGCCGATAGTTCCAATATGTTTAAATTGGTGTTTTTATGCTAGGAATAGTCCTATTTTACACCCAAACACACCAAAATAGTCTAAGCTACATTGTACCAGTGATATCCCTTAAGAGTCCAAATTGCAAAAAGGCAACAAACTTTGATGAGCTATTACTTAGAAACTATGTCACTTAGAAACAATTTGTTTGAGGCTATGGGATCATGTAGGGCCCCTCTATAATAACCTCTCTCGATTTTTGATATATCTAAAGCATTTTTCCATGGTGTCAAGTTTTCAATTGATGGAAAAAGGGTCAAATGCATGCAATGTAAACTTGAAAAGGGTTTTAACTTTTGTTATGTTCCTCATGCGACCAAACTGATAGTTCCAACACATTTGGATTGGTGGGTTTCTGCAAGGAATCAATGAATAAGTGAAGCATGTTCTCAAATACACGTAAGTCATTGTTACACCCCAATTTTGTAATTACAATTTACTATTACTATGTAGGGTAAATATGAATTTCATATGAATTCTAGAGATGAATAAACTGTTCTTGCACTTTGTTATCAATGTATTATGAATGTATATTATCTCATTTGATGTTGTGTGAAAATTACTGCATATATGTGTATGAATGGTTATTGAATTAATATTCTAACTTTGGAGATGTATTACGTATATTGCATATTTTGTGAATATTTGACTATTGTGGGCATGTGTTAGTGGTTATAGGTATATGTTCAATTCCTCCAAGAATAGGGGAAGTATCACTCAGGAGAAGAACTTGGTTGGGTAATAAGTAATGAAAACTATCTAAGAATACACACACCATAGTAGAATAATTGAGTTGATTCATTAAGTGGGAAGTTGGTAAGTCATCCTTAGTGGATGTGATTGCATTAGTAGAGTCTTGTTTACTATTGAGTGCATTATTGGGTGATGTTTATCTATTTGAGCTTAAGAGGTCTTTCTTATTTTGTTACGGTTATGTGTTTAAGAAGGATGTACATGGAGTATGTGTATATATACACGTACATGTCAAAGGGATCAAATGACATGTATATGCATATGTATAGATGTACCACACTATATGTTTATCAATACAATGGTAATTGTGAATGGTTATATGTGAAATGAATATATATATATATATATGTATGTATGTATGTATATATGTATGTATGTATATGTATGTATGTATGTATGTATGTATGTATATGCTACGCCCTTAATATTAGTGTACATCGGGTTATGAATAGTCGGTGTGTGGCTATCTTAACTCTCTATTAAGTCATATTATCATTATTATATTGTTATTTAGTTGTTTAGGTCAGCCTAAGACTTATATAGGTGTGTCTAAGTCGGCCTAGGTGATATCCTAGGCATAAATAGGTATATATATGAGGTTGTGAGTCTTGTTTCATCATCAAGTTGTGAAGTGTGTTCTCATTAGAGATAATTGGAGGTTTTCCCCCTCGAAGTGGCTTGTTATTCTCAGTTATTATCAAGTATTTGTAGCATATTTCATATCATATTCTTCTATTGTACAAGTTATTTCATAACAAGTGGTATCAGAGCATGATCTTGGCACCGTAGAGGCAAGGTTTTTCTCAATTTTGGAGGCGATTTTGGGAAGAGCATATCTTTTAGATTTTGGAAAAAAAAAATTTGATTTTTAAAATATTTTTGGAGAACATATTAAAAGCTTCACAGGTCCATATTTGGAAAAGATGGACGAGAATTAGAGTGAATACATTATTATAGAATTGGGGTTTCTACACAATTTTTTGGAATCTGCATATCTTGCATATCTTGTCAAATTGGAGTTTGATTTTTATTGGGTTTTTGAAGACATAACAAAGGATATTACAGTAAAAATTTCACATAATTTAAGTTTCATTTTTATATTTCAAAATTAGTGGTTTCCATCATGACGGGGCCTACAACAAGGGGTAAAAAGAATGTTGTCACTCCAAGGAAGACTCCTGATAAGGATGGGGTAACAATAGAGGATATTACTCCTAATGAGGAAATAAATAAGGTCAAGGAAGATATTTCCTCAATGAAGATGGATATGTACAGGCAAGAGGAGATATATTGGGCAGCTGAACATGTTAACACCTACATGGTGAACAGAAAGGAGTTCTCAAGCGACCAAGGTGAAAATTCTAAATTAAGAGCTAACATTGACACCAAGCTTGGTAATCCCATGGGATCCAGGAATTTATTTTCAAGCGTGGATATGTGCAGGATTCGATGGCGGATCCTCTAACATGGATACGTCAAATGGAAATTTCTTTGGTACACCAAATCCCAAGCGGAACCCAAAGGTCACGGAATGGCTTCCTATAATATCTAGAACTAGATCAATTCATTTGGTATCGTTGGATTTGCACTCATAAAAGGAAAAAGGGGCTTACTGTCTCATGGCCAATTTTTATAGAGGAACTCCAAGCACAATATAGCAATAGTGTGACAAACAACTTATTTAGCCAATTGGCTAAACTTCATTAAGCAGGATTAGTTAGGATTATATTCCAATGATACAAATCTATCGCAAATTGGATATGAATGCAGAAGGAAAACTTGAATGATTTATTATTGGGTGGTCTCAAGGATCACATTCAACATGAGGTATACATGTTTAGCCCTAGCTCCATAAATGAGTCTTTTATCTTAGCACGCAAGGTAGAGGAGAAGTATTTGATTCCTAAGAAGCAAGGGGCTAATGTGACAAGAGAGAAAGGATATTCAACACAACCTACTAGGTTGAATCCACAACAAATTGAGGAGAAAAGAGCAAAGGGTTGTGTTTCAATTGTGATAGCAAATACAATCGAGGACATAAATGTAGTGAAAAGAATTATTCTATATTGAAGGTCCAAATTGAGGAAGAAGAGGAGGAACCCATACTAGAGGATGAAAGGGGGAGTCAAATGAGATCACATGATTCTCAACCAATCATTCTTGTCATGCACTCTCCATTTTCAACTGCTCTTACAAAATCTCAAGATTGGGTGGGCTTCTTAAATAAGCAAAAGGTAACAGTGTTGATCGACTTAGGTAGTACTCATAGTTTCATCAACAAAAAGTTAGCTACTTGTCTAAATTGTTTTATATATCTAGCTCTAGAGTTTTAGGTTTTGATTACAGATCGTGGTAAATTTAGTTGTTCAGGGAATTTTCATAGAATTAAATTATCCATGGAATATCTGTAAACATTACCCATTGTATACCATATCCATGGAGTGCGATGAATATTATTTTTTACGGTACAATAACACTACATTTGGGAGCAGGTGAGATGGACTGGGTTAGTATTTCATTCGGAAGGAAGGGGTGAAGTGACTAAAGGGGTTGAGGAAAAATCCCAAAAATGCAGCTCATCAAATGCAAAATTTTCTTAACAAAGAGTGGATGGATTTGGCCAGCTGACTATATTCGCCCAGGGTCTCTCGATCTAATGCTCATCTGATTTATGAGTAATAATTGATCGTAACCAGTTGTTCTTTGGAGATATTCTAAAGGACTGCCTCCTAAGAGGGATCATGATCATGCCACTTCCCCAACTATACAAGACCAACCACAAACATGGATTCTGACTACCCACATACAAAAAGTAGAGAAAAATTGTTTGAGGGGTACTAGAATATTCAATTTGCAGCCAGTGCCCTCCTCTCACATTGTGGTGATAGTGCGGTAAGAAGGATGATACTTGGTGCATGTGTCCAGATTATAGAGTTCTCAACATGTACACTATTAAAGATAAGTTTCCAATTCCAGTCATTGATGATTTGCTAGATGAATTAAATGGAGCTATATTTTTTACCAAGTTAGATCTTAGATCTGGTTATCACCAAATTCGGATTAAGGAGGAGGATATTTGTAAGACAGCATTTCGGACTCATGAGGGTCATTATGAATTTTTGGTGATACCATTTGGTCTTACCAATGCACCATCTACATTCCAAAGTTTGATGAATTCCATTTTTAAGAAGTTCTTGAGAAAGTTTGTGTTAGTATTCTTTGATGATATATTGATTTATAGCAAGACTTGGAAGAACATTTGCAACATGTGGACCAAGCACTACAAATACTTGAAGATCATAAACTCTATACAACTTATCAAGTGTTCTTTTAGTGTCTTAAGGAGTGGAGTATTTGGGACACATGATTTCTATAGGAGTAAAAGGTGGACCCTAACAAAATTAAAGGCTATCAATGGAACCAGCTATTCCAAAACCATTAAAACTTGGGGTTTCTTGGGGTTCCCTGGGAGTACTACTAGAATTGTTTGTGAAGAATTATGGTCATAGCGGCACCTCTTGGAAGCACTCTGTGAAGAAGGATACTAGGCTGGACTGCAGAGTGGTGGAGAATTAGAAGAGTGTACAAATCCGGTCTTTTACCCATAAGACTTTGCAAAGAATTCATTATGGAATGTGATAGCTTCTGGAAATGGATGGGATCGATTCTCTTTAAGAGGAGTGCGACCAATTTCTTTGAGAATAGCCAATACATCAATTAGGGTAAGAATCAACTAAAAACTATTTGCTGAAGGAAATGCTAGCAATCCTCCATCCAATTAAACAATGGAGACCTTATCTATTGGGTAGACACCTCAAGGTTAAGACAGATCATGATAGCCTAAAATATTTTTTGGAACAAAGACTATCTTCTGAAGAGCAACAAAAATGGGTCACTAAGATGTTAGGATATGACTTTGAGATTGTATATAAGAAAGGGAAAGAAAATATTGTAGCAGCTGCACTTTCAAGGAAGGATGAGAAAGATGATGCCTTATTGTGTGCCCTTTCAATATTACAATAAAATTGGGTGGAGGAAGCCAAAGTAGAGTGGAAAATGATGTTGAGACAAGTAATCTCATTGAACAATTAAAAAGTGATCGTAGTAGTTCAGATAAGTTTTGTTGGAAGGGAGATACTCTTTGGTATATAGAGCATTTGTATCTCTACAAGAATTCCACTCTTAAACACAAGATTCTCATAGAACTGCATTAGTCTCTAGTTGGTGGTCATTCGGGATTTTTGAAGACATATCATTAGGTCAAGCAAGATTTTTGGGAAGGCTAAAAGGTGATGGTAAAATTTGTGGTTGAATGTTTTGGTTTTGTCAAAGAATAAAAAGGAGACAATTAAGACACACCCGGGTCTCTTGCAACCCTTATCTATTCCTAGACAGTGTTGGGAAGAGATATCCATGGACTTCATCATAGGGCTTCCCAAATCTAAAGGTCATAATGTCATCATGGTGGTAGTTGATTGCCTCACTAAATATGCACATTTCATTGCATTATCACATCCTTTTACAACAAGTTCAGTGGAAAAATATTTTTTGGAGAATATCCAAAAGTTACATGGTACACCTAAGGTTATTGTTAGTGATCGTGATCTTATCTTCACTAGTCACTTTTGGAAGAATTTATTCCCACTGTGTTTGGGTACTTCAATTGGCTCATAGCTCTTCCTTATCACCCTCAATCAGATTTGGAAAAGTGAGGTTGTTGACAAAGTGTTTGGAAGGAAATCTATGTTGTTTCACTTCAAAGAAATAGCAGACACAATGGGTAGATTGGCTACCACTTACAGAATGGTGGTATAACACTTCTTTTCATAGCTCATCAAAAATGTCTCCATTTTTGGCACTTTATAGATATCATCCTCCTTCCATCACATCATCCAATAGAAATGTGTCGCAAGTTCCGGGCATTAGAGACCACTAGCTTCATCAACAACATTACTTTTAGGACTCGAGGAGAATTTTGGGCCATGAGCACAAAATCAAATGAAGGCTGCTTGAACCTGAATAACATCTATGAGTGAAAGAGAGAGTTTTGTGAAGTTATGATTTGGTGTATAACTTGAGGATTGGCAGCAGCATAAGCAAATCTCACTAAAAGAAAAAAATAATAATAATAAGGTTGTCTCCAAGGTATTATGGTCCATACCAAATTATGCAAAAATGGTAGTGTTTGCCTACAAGCTAGAGTTGCCACCAACAACAAAGATACATCCAGTTTTTCATGTTTCCTGTTTGAAGAAGGTAATTGGGCATAATATTCCCACTCAAACAACACTACTAGAGTTTGATGAAGAAGGAAGAATCATTTTGGAGACCGAGTGCATTCGTCAAACATGCACAAAAAGCTGAGAATAGAACTCTCACCGATTATCTCATCCAATGGAAGAATTTACTAGTTGAAGATGCCACATGGGAGGACAAGGAGTTCATTCAAAAGAATCCAAACTTGATTAGCATTGAGGACAATGCTTCTTTGAAGAAGGGGGCATGCTACACCCTTAATATTAGTGTACATCAGGTTATGAATAGTCACTTGTGGCTATCTTAACTCCTATTAAATCATATTATCATTAGTATGTTGTTATTTAGTTGTTTAGGTCAGCCTAAGACTTATATATGTGTGTCTAAGTGGGCCTAGGTGATATCCTAGGCATAAATAGGTATATATAGGAGGTTGTGAGTCTTGTTTCATCATCAAGTTGTGAAGTGTGTTCTCATTAGAGATAATTGGAGGTTTTCCCCCTCGAATTGGCTTGTTATTCTTAGTTATTATCAAGTATTTGCAGCATATTTCATATCATATTCTTCTATTGTGCATGTTATTTCATAACAATATATGTATCGATACACACATACAATGACGAATGGACATACCCATATGGATGTATCAATATATGTATACATACATATACATGTACATGGAGGCATATAATTATATACATATACAATTGATATATTGTGATTAGTATTTGAATGCTATCGTGATTATACTTATTTGTATATTCAATGTATACTTACATTAATAGCTTATGATATATATACATATACATATATATATTAAAATAAAATTATCTGTTGCTTGAAATGAACTATCATTAGAAATGATAGAGGTCAATTATTAGAGGTCGAATATACGTTACTTGTGACTGTATTTTGAGAGGCCAAGTTTTACTCTTTCTACCACACATAGTGGAACACGTATACTTCAATGTAGCTCACTACATTAAGTCGATAAATGGTGAAGACTTAGTCGACGCCTTTATTGGATTCTCCTTTAACTTGGTAAACTTTAAGTTCCATGTCATTAAGCTTGAACCAACATCTGTAAAAGGTGAAGCAAGGTGATGAGTAAATAATTTGACAACTTTTCCAAACTAATTTATTATCTAAGTTGACTCATTCCAAGACTTGGTTGAAGCAAACTTGGTGTTGCATATTTGATGTTGACTATTTCAAATATGATAGAAACCGCACAAACTATTGGATAGAGAGAATTTACTTGGTGCCACCTTTCGAAACCTATTTTTTGTAGATGTCCATTATTTGAGTAATTTGAATTTCACCATATCAATCATGTGTTGATTTGAATAAGTCTTTTATTGTTGTCAATCAACAAGGTCGATCTATAGCTGTAAATAGATGAGTAAGTTCTTATACTTGTGCCACCTTTTTGCTAAGTCGAGTGAGCAGGCTATGCTTTGCATTTGTTTACAATAACTAATGCCTAATTTTTAGGATGTGAGGCCACATTGCTGCTATATAAACAACAGGGAAAACTCATTTGTTGAAGGATGCATTTTTGCTAGAATTTTTTACTCTACATTATTATCATCTATACTCAGTTTTATTTGAGAGAGAGAGAGAGAGAATTTTGTTATAATTTTGTAAGGATAGTATTTGAGAGAAGTATTCTACCAAATTGAGTAATAGAGGTCTATTGTGACATCTCTTGATAAGTTACAAACAAGCTAGTTGTTGTTTGGGGAAGCTACATTGTTGTCAATTGATTGGATAAGTGAAAAAAAGCATGAGGGTATTTCTTCTTTGTTATCTTATTTATGAAAGATTTTTCTCCATGACTGCTTGAATTGTCTTTTATGAGTACTTGCATTTAAAGAAACTAGAATGGATTTGAAAAGGAAATAGAAGCTATTATGTTGTTTTTATCATGTGCTTGTATGTACTCCATAATAGGAGGTTGGTGTTTACCATAGGTATTACATACTAGATATGATTAAACATGAGTGGCATATGAGTTAATCTTAGCTAGGTTATTGATTTAACTAGAATAGCTTGTGTTTACTCCTAGGATTGTTTATCCAGTATGGGAGGCAACTTGTGTATTTACTTTGTTAAAGTTTATTCCAGGTTTGTAGAAATGGTGATAGGTTATCTCTGGGGTGATAGATTATCCATTGAAGGAAATACCTACGCATAGTTTAAGATGGCCTTAAGTCAAATCAGCCTAGAGTAGTGTATGTGATAGATGACCTTCATTCGGATTATTTTTTGAGAACACTTTGGCCAAAGTAGTGTGACTACCTTTGGCTCCACTGTTAGTTCACTGTGATCTAGTATTACATGCTAGTTCTAGATTGTGGGTTTACAAGTTCAAGTTATGTAGGACACAATACTATGCTCATTTGGTTGTCATTAATTAGTTATGCTACCAATATCTTCATTGAAGGGAAGGGCCATCTATCGAATGATAGATGTGTGGGGGACTGCATAAAAGTTTGTGGTTGGTGGAAAAGCACTTGAGTGATGCTTCTCCTCTACAGCAGGCGACAGAAGAACCAAGATTTGAAAGGAAGGATTTGTGATCGTCTCTAAGCTATTTGTTTCAAATCTCATTGAGCTATGTTTGGAAATGTATGCATTCATGTATGATTGTATCTTGTGAAATCATTGTAATGAAATGAAATCCTTATTGTATTATGGTATAGAATCTTTGTGTGTATATTCTCAATAAAGAAAATAATTTTTTTTATTGCAATCACTTGTTACATAGTTGATATACTCGCTAAGTGAAAACTTACAAATTTTTACTTCATTGAAGGGTTGACATGTTACATGTGGTATCAGAGCTACAAGGTTTAGCTTTGGAACCTATGATTTCACCATTCTTTACATCCAATGTTATGTAATGTTTGGAAATTCTTGTGCTAGGATGGTGCATCTCATATTAATGGCTCAAAAGTTAGTAATCGGAAATGAGCAATACCTTAAGGCCAAGAAGGAAAGAGAAGCCATTTTTGGAACAATAGAGGGTACCAACTTTGACAATTCCTTCTAGTTGAGTGATACCAAAAATTTTAGTCATGCACTTTCTCTAATCAGCGATGTGAAGAGGAAGATGAAGATGGAGGCCAAGTATAACTACCTACCTTCCATCTCACTAGAGAAGTATGAGTCATTATCACTTTCTAGGGATATTCCCTTGAAAGGGAGTGTCAATCTAACATTTACCTTTAGGGACCCTAGAGTTCTTCCACTGGCAAAAGTAATTGTAATATCTTCAAGTAACAAATCTGAGAAATGTGTACCTCGTAACTATGTATTGAATGAAAAAACCAAAGGCTACTATCCTTTTTGGGATAGGTACGAACAAAAGAGAGATGAGAAAAAATCTCAAAATTTAGGTTATACTCCATTAAGTTATGTGTAAGAGAGTGAATCTGAGGGATACTCTCCACTCGACTATTTGAATAGTCACTCCATTTAATCAAATGGAGATTGAAATCCTTATGAAATGAATAAAATTATATGTTTATCAAAAAGTGTGTGCTTAATCTTATGTGGAATTATTTATGTGCATATGAATTCCATTTTTAATGTTTTCCATAAGATATTTGATAACAAAATTTAGTCTAACATGGAAAAACACTTAGGTAAAAACTGATCTATTGAAGATGGTGAGGACAAAAACTAACCTTGGCGAAATCCAAGAAGTTGGGCAAGGATCCACAAGGATTGAAGCTAGACTTGACCAAATCTTGGCAAGGTTAGCTAACCTTGAGCAAGAAAGAGTTAAGGAAAGAGCATGAGGGAGAAAACTCTTCTCATGGGTGTGATGAAACTCATGATCATGAGAGGGAAAAATCACCTATGCCATCAGAGGAAAGAAACAAGAAGCATATATAGCTTCTGAAATTTCCAAGGACATGAAGAAGATTACACCACCCACATTTGATGGAAGTGTTAGTGGTGATGAGTTTTAGGTGTGTCTTGTCCAATTGTAAAGGTATTTTGAAATATGAAACTACACTAAGACCACTAAAGCCACTTTTGGTGATTACCAATTAGCAAGAGAAGCCTCTAACTGGTGGATGAAAAAAAAGTTGGAACTCAATATTAACTCATGGAAGCTGACATGGGGAGAATTTTTTGAGATATTTCATAAGATATGGTTGCCCCAACTCTATTATAACCAAAAAATATCAAATTTCTAGGGTTTGAAACAAGGTAATATGACAATCAATGAGTATTGGGAGAATTTTACCCAACTTTTGCATTACATTCCTATATATCACAAGGATGAACACTTTCACATAAGAAATTTTATTATGGGACTTAACAATCAGATCAGAGAAGTGGATATGCATGGTCCAACAACAATGGATCTTGTAAATGAGAGAGCAATTAAACATGAGCAAAAGCTCAAGGCTAAATCCACTCGTCAAGAAATTAAAGATCATAAGAAGGTTGTGGAAGTTCCTGGCAAGCTAGCTCCAAAGAAGGTAGAATCTCTGCAAAATGTTCCAAGGAAAAAGGGAAAAGGGTTCCACAATGATGGAAACAGGTCTAGAAGAGAGTGTAAGAGGAATCGATCCAACATTGGTAATACTAACAAAGCTAATGAAAATGTCAACAAGTCTAGAGAACCTGTAAGAAAAGAGGACTATCTACGAGATGTTTTGCATGTGGAGGGGACCACTCTGCTAATGAATGTCCTAATAAAACTTCCAAATCATGACCATATGGTAATTCCTTACCCACCCAACAAGTGATGTTTCAACAAAAGATTCATGTAGTTATGGATGATCGTCAGGCAGAGTATCAAGTAACTCCAATTGAAATGACAGGTATTTTGTTTCGCTTACCTATTTTTGTTCTTATTGATATTGGTACAACTAAGAGTTTCATTTCACCTAAAGTAGCTAAGAAATTATCTAGGAAGGGTGGATACATGGAAATATCTTGGGATGTAGAGTATTCAAACCAGAGAAGAGAAAAGGTGGAACAATGTCTATTCGAGGCTAGGATAGAGCTACCCAATTTTTCTATGGAAGCAAACCTATATGTTGCACCTCTAGGATCATATGATGTTATCCTAGGTATGAATTGGT
Organism: Sequoia sempervirens; assembly: GCA_007258455.2. Lineage (NCBI taxonomy): Eukaryota > Viridiplantae > Streptophyta > Pinopsida > Cupressales > Cupressaceae > Sequoia > Sequoia sempervirens. The sequence continues at coordinate 16,434 of VDFB02072025.1, forward strand.
TGTGGAGACATAGGGATAAGGTATATTTTCATGCTAAAATCATAGAATACCTAGATGATTTTCATAACCAAGTAAAATTTCAATGGATGCCTAGAGAGTTCAAGATTTGTCAAATTACGACAATGCAATTATTAAGAGCTAAGAAGAAAGGGTGTAAACTCTTTACCGTCAAGATAGAAGAACTGGAAAAGGATCTTGATAACTTGGAATTCTAGAGCTTTTAGGAGTTAGAAGATGGTGAAATATACGAAAAAATTTGGATATTGAGAAGTGTCTAATATTGAGAAAATTTTCAAATGTGTTTCCAAATGAGTTACCAGGATTGCCACCAAAAAGAATATTTGACTTCTCTATTGATATAGTTCTAGGGTCTAAACCTATTTTCAATCTTCCCTATAGGATGAAAACCACTAATCTTATGGAGATTAAGGTACAATTGGATGAATTTTTGTCTAAAGGGTTGATAAGACCAAGTGTTTCACCTTGGGGAGCACTAGTCATCTTTGTTAAAAAGAAGTATGGTACTTTGTGTTTGTGCATCGACTATCGTATGCTTAACAAAGCTATAGTTAATAACAAGTATTTGTTACCACAAATAGATGATCTTTTTGATCAAATGAGGGGAGCTGACATATTCTCTAAAATTGATCATAGATCTAGATATCACCAATTGAGGATTAAGGATGAAGACACCTTTAAAACTATGTTTAGAACCAAATATGGACATTATGAGTTCATTGTTTTACCCTTTGGTTTAACAAATGCACCTGCAACATTTATGAACCTAATGAGTAGTGCATTTAGGGACTACCTAGGCAAGTTTGTATTAGTTTTTCTAGATGACATCCTAATTTATTCTAGAAATGAGGAGGAACATTGGAAGAATTTAGAGGTATTTTTACAACATTTGAGAGAACATAAGTTGTATGGTAAACTCTCTAAGTGTACATTGTTCCAAAAGAGGATACATTATTTGGGTCATGTAATTTTGGCAGATGAATTTCAATAGATCTAGATAAGATCAAGGTGGTACTTGAGTGGCCTATACCTAAGAGTGTGTCAGAGGTAAGAAATTTCATGGGTCTAGTAGGGTATTATAGAAGGTTTGTTACAAACTTCTCTAAGATTGATTTTCCAATTACTTCTTTGCAAAAGAAAGGGAAGAAATTTGAGTGGACTGAAAAGTGTCAAGAAGCTTTTGACCTACTCAAAGAGAAGTTAACACTACACCGAACTTAAAAGTACCAAATCTTGAGGGTAACTTTATTGTTATCATATATGCATTTGGAGAGGGATTAGGAGGTGTGTTAATGCAAGATGGAAAAGTAAGGGATAGGGTCCAATAGTTGTGCATGGTCCAATAGTCATGCAGTCAATTGTGATTATAATACCTAGCAGTTGTTTATATAATGCCCAATTTGACTACCCATAATTAAACAAAATGTATTCCTTTGATCTAAAAAGTAACCAATCATATGATTCCACACTCATGCTCAACTACTCGTGATGTAATGCACAAGTATTGGTCTCACTATTTTTTGGGTCCTTTTTGGAAACCTTGACAAAAAGCATGCTAATGTGGCATCATATTTGATCATGTGGCCTTGAGACCTTATTTATAAGCAAGGGAATTTCCAAGTAAGCTATTGTAAAAACTTAGGAATGCTTTGAAATTTCCACATAGGATAATTAGAAGTGTGAAGTTAGGGTGTAGGACTACTAGATCCTCTCCCCTAATTGCTTATGAATCTAGGAAGTTGAAACCTTATGAGATGAATTATGCACCGCATGATTTAGAACTAGCAGCAGTGGTTCACGCATTAAAAATGGCATTACTTGTTAGGAAAACCCTTTGATACGAAAACTGATCATAATGGGTTAAAGTACCTTTTCACTCAACCTAATCTAAATAATAGAGAGAGAAGACGGATAGTGTTAATAGTTTATTATGACTTCAACATTAGTTATATAAAAGGGAAGGAAATTTGAGTTTCCAACACCTTGAGTCGAAGAAGACATATTGCTTCTATAGTAACAATTCAAACCAACTTTAAAGGGAAAGTGTTGTAGAATTAAAAAGAGGATGAGTATTACTTACAATTCAAGCAAGCACTCACTAGCAATTTGCAAAATTCTAGGTATGAAGGTTTTCATTTTGAACCTAATGTATTACTTAGATATAAGGGTATAATGTATGTACCTTACATATGAGAGTTAATAAATCTAGTATGGAAGGAAGTTCATGAAGCACCATACTCTGGACACCTTGGAGTGATGAAAATGATTGCAGATGTAAAGCCATTATACTTCTAGAAAGGGATGAAAAGGGATGCTGCTAGATTTATGGCTCAATGTCTTGAGTTTCAAAGGTGAAAGTGGAGCATCATCTTCTTATAGGCTTATTATACCCACATGATATACTAGAGAGGAAGTGGCAAGTCATAATTATGGAATTTGTGTAAGGATTTCCTATGTCAAGAAATAAGCATAATTCCATTCTTGTGGTGGTAGAGAAGCTTACCAAAGTAGCACATTTTATACTCGGGAATCTAACTGATGGAGCACCTATCATAGCAAGGTAATTTTTGCAAGAAGTGTTTAGGTTGCATGGGATTCCTAAGAAGATTATCTCAGATAGGGATGCACAAGTCACTTCTAGGTTTTGGAAAACTTTGTTTTCTGCACTAGGGACTCAACTGAATCTTAGCTTAGAATATCATCTAGAAATGAATGGGAAAACTAAATGGGTGAATCAAGTATTGGAAGACCTACTTAGGATGTATTGTATGGATCAATAGTACAAGTGGGAAGATTACTTACCCTTAGTATAATTTTCCTACAACAATTCTTATCATTATGCAATAAAGATGGATCCTTTTTAAGCATTGTATGGTCGAAAGTGTTAAACTCCTATAAGTTAGGATAGACTTGAAGAAAAAGTAAGTCTAGGGCCAAAAATGTTAGCAGAAATGGAGAAGCAAGTTAAGCTTGTTAAGAAAAGGTTGGTTGAAGCTAACAATCAACATAAAATCTATGTTGATGCCAAAAGAGTGCCCTGCAATTTTTTCGTAGGTGACAAAGTATTTTTGAGAGTGAAACCTCACAAGAGCTCCATTAAATTTGGAAATTCTTCTAAGTTAGCCCCATGATATGTAGGACCTTTTGATATTATAGAGGAGGTGAATTTGCTAGCTTGTCGAATTGTGTTGCCACCAACTCTTGCTAGAATGCATAATGTCTTCCATGTTTCCTACCTCAAAAAGTATATACCAGGTGATAATCACATGATTAATTGAACTACTTTATAGGTACAGGACTCCAGAGTGGTAACTCTTGAGCCCGTCAAGGTGTTTAGTTTGCTTATATAACAAATAATTCTTGCAATGCAAAGTCTAGTAGGACCAATATACAGAAGACTCGGCCACTTGGGAGGACTATGCAGAGATTCACAAAAAGTTTCCTCATGTTCTTAATGCTTTAGAGAATGCTTGAAACAATTTGTTATTTTTTGTTTGTTGTTATATGTTGCTACATAAAATCATCAGGGACAATGATTCACAAGGGGGGAGTATGTTACACCCCAATTGTGTAATTACTATTTACTATTACTATGTAGGGTGAATATGAATGTAATGTGAATTATGGAGATGAATAAATTATGCTTGCACTTTTTTATCAATGCATTATGAATGTATGTTATCTCATTTGATGTTGTATGAAAAGTAGCACATATATGTGTATGAATGGCTATTGAATTAATATTCTAACTTTGGAGATGTATTACGTACACTACATATTTTGTGAACATTTGAAAGTCATGGGCATGTTTTAGTGGTTGCAAGTATATGTTCAATTCCTCCAGGCGGAGGGGAAGTATCACTCAGAAGAAGAAATCGGTTGGGTACCTACTAATGAAAACTATCTGAGCATACACACACCATAGTAGAATAATTGAGTTGAGTCATTAAGTGGGAAGTTTGTAAGCCATCCTTAGTTGATGTGTCTGCATTAGTAGATTCTTGTTTACCATTGAGTGCATTATTGGGTGATGTTTATCTATTTAAGCTTAAGAGTTCTTTCATGTTTTGTTATAGTTATATTGATAAGCAGGACGTACATGGAGTATGTGTATATTATACAAGTACATGTAAAAGGGATCTAACGACATGTATATGCATATGTGTAGATGTACCACACATAAGTGTTTATTAACACAATGGTAATTGTGAATGGTTATATGTGAAATGAATGTGTACATATATATATATATATAGATATATATATGTATCGATATACACGTCCAATGGAAAATGGACATGCCCATACAAATGTATCAATATATGTATACATACATATACATATACATAGAGGCATATACTTATATACATATATATATATACATATACAATCGATATATTGTGATTAGTATGTGAATATTATCGTGATTATACTTATTTAGATATTGAATGTATACTTACATTAATAGCTTATGATATATATTAATATATATTTAAATATTATCTCTTCCTTGAAATCGACTATCATTAGCAATGATAGAGGCCAATTATTAGAGGATGACTATATGTTACTTGTGAATATATTTTGAGAGGTGGAATTTTACTCTTGTTGTCATGCATAGTGGATCACATATACTTCAATGTAGCTCACTACATTAAGTCGATAAATGTTGAAGACTTAGTCGACGCTTTTATTGGAATCTTCTTTGACTTGGTAAAATTTAAATGTCGTGTCATTAAGCTTGAACCAACATCTATAAAAGGTGAGCAAGGTGATGAGTAAACAAGTTGATGACTTTTTCAAATTGATTTATTATCTAAATTGAATCATGCCAAGACTTGGTCGAAGCAAACTTGCTGTTGCATATTTGATGTTGGTTGTTTCAAATATGATAGAAAGAATGCAAAACTATTAGATAGAGATAATTTACTTGGGGCCACCTTTGGAAACCTTTTTTTTTTAGATGTCCATTGTTTGAGTAATTTGAATTTCACCATATCAATCATGTGTTGATTTGAATAAATCTATGATTGTTGTTAATCAACAAAGTCAATCTGTAGCTGTGAATAGTTGAGTAAGTTCTTATATTTGTGCCACCTTTTTTCTAAGTCAAGTGAGTAGGCTATGCTTGGAAATTTCTATCAATAACCATGCCTAATCTATAGGATTGATGCCTCATTGTTGTTGTATAAATAGCAAGGAAAACTCTTTTTTTGAGGATGCATTTTTGTAAACATTTTTACTCTGCATTATTATTAGCTATACTCAATTTTATTTGAGAGAGAGAGAGAGTTTTGTTATAATTTTTTGAGGATAGTATTTGAGAGAAGCATTCTA
>VDFB02072027.1:0-27309 GCA_007258455.2 Sequoia sempervirens
GGAAGGTAACATTGGCTCACTTCGATGGAAGTGATAAGTGTTCAGCAAGATCGTGGGTTCAGAAGTTAGACAACTACCTATCACTTCGTCCCATGCCAGAAGAAGATGCCATCAAATTTGCAACACTTCATTTGGAGGGAGCTGCCCATGAATGGTGGTACCATGGGTTGGTCACTCTTGGCCATAACCTTATTCGAACCTATGGAGAATTCACCAACAAGCTGATTGAAAGGTTCGACACTAAGGATCCTGAAGTACGATTTCGCGAGCTTGCACAACTCAAACAGCATGGCTCCTTGGATTCTTACATTGCTGATTTCCAGAGGCTTTCCGTGATGGTGCCCAACATCACCGAAAGAAGATTGGTTGTTTTGTTTTCTGAAGGTTTGGTTGAACCCTTGAAAGGATGGGTTAAAGCTTTCGATCCACCAAGTCTTGATGAGGCAATCAAGAAGGCTCGTAGTATGGAGTTATCAGCTCCTAGGCCTAAATTTCTGCCTAAGCCTTTTGGCCACAAGAAGGATAAGGATAGAAGACATTCTTCTAATCAGCACAAGAAGTTCCCACCTAAATTGACTGAAGAGCAACGTGAACAGCTCAGAAAGGAGGGCAAATGTTACACATGTTTAGAGCCTTGGACTAAAGGCCATAGATGTCCTGGAAGAGGGCGTTATAATCAAATGGGAACCTATTCAGATTATGAATCAGCATCTGATATGTCTGATCAGCAGTCTTATTTTGGGGACAGCGAGGATGAAAGAGCCACAGAAGAGTCCGATCATGAACAAGGAGTTGGGGGCCCTATTGCCCAACTCTCTAGTTTCCAAAAGAATGAATCTTTCAAGGTTCGTGGTGGAGTTGGAGGCCATCGTATTGTTGCATTAATTGATACTGGTGCAACGCATAACTTCATTGATGAAGGTGTGGTTGCAAAGAGAGGTCTCAAAGCTGAAGAATTTGAAGGCTTCAAAGTCATGGTGGCTGATGGGTTTCACATTTCCTGCACACGAAGAGTTCCTAACATGTCCTTGCAGTTGGGGAACTATGAAGTCAAAGATGACTTCTATGTGGTTACTATTGGTGACACAGATGCAGTTTTGGGCATACAGTGGTTATGTTCACTTGGTGAAATCTCTCTCAACCTACAAACAATGGAGCTCAAGTTCCAATCTGATGGCAAGAGAGTTGTTTTGAGAGGAATGTCTAATGGTGGTCCTCGTATAGTTTCTTTCAAAAGGATGGAAAGGCTGATTAGACATGACCAAGTGGAGTGGGCTGCAGAATGCATGGTTCTTCCTGCTAGTCCAGTTGAGACCAAGAGGGAATATCCTCCTGATATTCAATCTATACTCACCAAAAGGAGTAAGGTGTTTGCTGATCTACCACCTGGGCCACCACCAGAAAGGGGTGCTAAGCATGTTATTGAACTTAAGGAAGGTGCCAAACCAGTCATCACAACACCGTATAGATATCCTAAGAAGCAGAAGGATGAAATTGAGAAGAACATAAGAGAACTCCTGGAGATGGGCTTCATTCGCCCTAGCAAGAGTCATTTTGCTTCAGCTGTAGTTCTTGTGAAGAAGAAGGACGGCACCATCCGCATGTGTGTGGATTATCATGCCTTGAATCAAAGCACAATAAAAAATCGGTATCCTATTCCTCGGATCGATGAGCTCATTGATGAGCTCCATGGTGCTAAATTCTTCTCCAAAATTGATTTGAGATCGGGTTACTATCAAATCCGGATGAGGGGCTCAGATGTTGAGAAGACGGCATTCAGATGCCACTATGGCCATTTTGAGTTCCTAGTCATGCCCTTTGGCTTGACTAATGCTCCAGCCACTTTCTAGTCCTGCATGAACAGAGTTTTCCAGAAGCAGTTGAGGAAATTTGTGTTAATTTTCTTTGATGATATTCTCATTTTCAGCAAGACGTGGGAAGAACACCTCAAGCACTTGGAGGAAGTGCTTAGCATTCTTGAATCAGAAAGTTTGTTTGCAAAGAGTCAAATGTGAATTTGAATGAAGAACTGCTCTACCTTGTACGCTTATAATCAGCGGCGAAGGGGTGGTTAGTCGAGAAGAAAAAAAGATCGAGCTATAATGGGTGTACCTCGGAAAATCGACTCATTTGAAGGGATTCTTGGTCTTTGTGGCTCTCTGAAGGTTAAATTAAAAGGGGGTATTCTCAAAATGCTGCTCCTCTTTCTTGTACTCACTAAAGGGGCTTTCGTAACAGTGGAAAAGCTTCGGAGATGTGTTGATAAGTTCAAGAAAATCATGGGAGTTCTTGCAGTATTGACATACAGTTTCTCAAACCCTTGAGGATTACAGTGTATTCATCGGAAGGTGTGGGGCTGTTTGATGCAAGAAAAAAGCATCCAATTATGTTGAAAGCAGAAAATTAGAGGGTTGAAGGACCTACTCTATCTGATAAAAATACTTGCAATCATGCATGCATTAATAAGTTAAGTTAATATCGGTGGGAAACCAAGTGTGGTCAAAAGGCCGATCCTACTTGATCTCAATAATACATGAAGGACGCAGTGAGGAACAGCGAAGTGGGTGAGTAATCTACAAGCTTACGATTTTGACATTGAGTATGTCAAAGGGAAGAATAACGTTGTGGCAGATGCTTTGTCTAGAAGGCCTCACTTGAGCTCATTGTGTGAGCTTAATGCTGATTGGAAGGAGTTGTTGCTTGCTGATTATGCCAAAAATCAGTTTGCAACCAACGTTATTGAAGGTACTTTTCATGATGAAAGGTACAAGGTAGTTGATGGGTTGATCCACTACAAGGGAAGAATATTCTTGGTGGCTGATTCTAAACTTAAGAAGAAGATTTTGGTGACTTTCCATGACAGTCCACTTGCTGGTCATCAAGGGTACTTCAAGACATACAAGCAGATTCGAGAGAGATTCTCTTGGAAGGGGTTGAAAGATGATGTTCAGCGTCACATCAAGGAGTGTAGTACTTGTCAAATGAATAAAAATGAGCACTCTCTTCCAGCTGGTCTACTGCAGCCACTTCCCATTCCAAGTCAAAAATGGGAGAGTATTTCTATGGATTTCATCACTGGGTTGCCTAAGGCCCAAGGCAAAGACTGTATTTATGTTGTAGTGGACAGATTGACCAAATTCGCTCATTTCTTTGCCATCACTAGCACATTTACAGCAGCTCAAGTTGCAGATTTGTTCTTCCATGAAGTGTTTAGATTGCATGGGTTGCCTAAAAATATTGTGAGTGATAGGGACAGTAAGTTCCTAAGCACCTTTTGGCAGGAAATTTTTAGGATGAGTGGTACAGTGCTTACTCCAAGCACTAGCTATCACCCACAAACGGATGGACAAACGGAGATTGTGAACAAATGGTTGGAGGGCTATCTCAGAAATTATGTCTCGGAACAGCAAAGAGCTTGGGTAAAATGGCTCCACTTGGGAGAATATTGCTACAATTCATCTTTCCCCATGTCAATAAAGATGTCTCCATTCATGGCCCTCTATGGTTACGAGGCTCCAAGCTTTGCTGATTTGGTGTTTGGCGATAGCAAAGCTCCTCAAGCCAAGGATTGGTTGCAGCAGAGCCAAGATGTTTTGAAATCCTTGAAGGACAACCTTCAAATGGCACAAAATCAGCAAAAGATGTACGCTGATCAGCAGCGTGTTGAGCGCTCATTTGAGGTTGGTGACATGGTATATCTTCGGCTTCAGCCCTATAGACAGTCCACACTTAAGAAGAGTGGAGCTGAGAAGCTGAAACCACACTTCTATGGACCATTCAAAGTTGTTAGGAAGGTTGGAGCGGTGGCTTATGAGTTGGAACTACCTTCGAGTAGTAAGGTCCACAATGTCTTCCATGTGTCTCGCCTCAAAAAGGCACTTGGACACAACGTTGTGGCTTCATCACAGTTACCTCCTTTGGATGAAGAAGGGCAGTTGACCTTGGTTCCAGAACAGATTATTGATTTTAGAGAGCGTTCCTTGAGGAGGAGAACAATCAAAGAGTATTTGGTAAAGTGGAAGAATTTACCATTGGAGGATGCTACTTGGGAGGATGAGGAGATTCTACAGCATCCAGAACTGGGTGATTCTTGAGAGCAGCAATCTTGGGGAGAAAGGACTATAATGTCCCTGGTGATAAGTTTTGGGTGGCCGGGTTGGCCTATCAGGGAGACCCGTGAGGCTGTCTGGGATGGTAAGTAGGTTTTCCTAATTTTGAGAGGTTGTTACTTACAGGTTGCGGGATTGGTGGATTCTTTCACAGGTTTTAGAGCTTCATGATGAGTGTATTCAATTCAACGTGAACAGCCGCAATTTTTATTTTTTTTTAGTAAATTCTATTTTTGGCAGTGGACAGTTTGGGTTCAGTTCAGTTGGATCACTTCTTCAGTTGTTTCAGCTGGCACTTCAATTCTTGGCCTTGGGGCGCATTTTTCTTGGAGAGATAAGTATTTTTATTATAATATTATTATTTTAATATTATACCCCTTGCCTAGCAGTGCAACTTTAAGTTGTTTTTTAAAAAGGGGGACTTTGAGGGTCATGGCGTCATAAGGAGATAAATTATAAATTTTATATGTCAAATATTGAGTCAAGTGAAGTGGGACGCCCTTTTGAGAAGATTGTTTTTATTTTAAAAAGTGAAATGTTTTATTGATGAAAATGGACGCCATCTTTGGAGGGAAAAGGTGAATTTGAAATTAGGGTTAGGGCGCCCTCTGGAAGCTTCTAGATGTTTCTCTCTCGTCTATATAATCAGGCCTCAGCTCTTCATTTGGCATCTTCTGTCTACTACACCGTTATGCTGCTGGATTGATTTCAGGCACTCGCTTCGAGGAAAGCACACCTCCTAGCATTGGCTCATCTTCTTGCTTGAAAGATAGCAACTAGTTGAGAGGTTAGCTTGTAGTTGAGTTATTTCATATTTCAGTTGAGTGGTTTGCATTTTGGAGTTCTAGTTTGTGTTTTTGTCATATTTCTGATGTTGCTGAATGACATTGAAGAATGTAAGATTTGCTCATAATTCAGAAAATAAAAATGTTATCGTTCTGGGTATTGCATCTATCCGTTTGTCAACAAAGGGCGACCTTCCTAGCTGATTTTCAGATTTTAATTGTGTGTCTTTATTTTTATTGAGCAAAATCGCCCTTGCAGCTGGGCCGTACCATTTAGGGGTGTCTTGGGATGTGTGCAAATTAATGAGAGTTGTTTAGTGTGGTTTTGAGCTTTCAAATTGGGCGCCTTCATCATTTAAGCAATCTGCACTTCGTCTGGTGTCAATAGGATGTGATTTGAGCAAGTTATGAACATTTAAGTGGATATTATGTTGCAGATTTTCATCATTCTATGTGCAGGTCTGATACAGCAGATTTGAGATAAGTTGTTCCTTGGTTGAGATTCAAGCATTGGAAATCAAGTTTGTTATTGTAAATGCTTACTAATCATCTGCAGCTTGGAAAGACATATAATTTCAGTTTAAGAGAATATTCTATCTTATTGTAAGCTGTTAGTAGTACTATCAGCATTTTCTATCTTACTTCTCATTTCTTTGAATTGTAATCCCCACTGAATAAGTGGAAGAGGCTGGCTTGCCGCCTTTTACTTTCTTGCATTGTAATTTCCTTAGTCTCCGCCATATGGTCGCCTCTTATCCATCACGGATCGAGTAGCACATACTTGGTGTTGAGCTACATTTCAGTATTGCAATAGATAGGGATCCTCTGACCGAATGCTCGTCGTTCACCGGCGCATCTCTGGTTAGAGTTCTTGTTCAGCATTTACTTTGAGATCCTCTGACCAATGCTCACACGCGCATCGGGATCACGGTGTGTCGGGTTAGGTTACTTTCGTTCGGTTCACGTAACACTAGCAGTGCGTGTGCGTGTAATCAGTAATGAAAAAAAAATTGGTTCGGTTCATTACAGTGGCCTAAGGCCCAACCACTACACCAAAAGACCGGCCTGTTAGTAAGGGCGGCTACCCAGGGTGTTAAGGGCGACAACTAGGGAGGAATCTTTCACCACCGAAGCCACCACCGGAGAATCTGGGGTCTTACGCAAGCCCTCCGGACATGTGGTCGTCGGGACGCTCCGACCAGCAGGGGGGGACAGTACAGCCCTGCGGCTCATACGGTCTCGACCAGGACCTGGGCTCTGACCTACTAAGGCCCAGCCACTACGCCAAAGGCAGGCCTGTTATTGAGTGACTGCAGGTGTTAAAAGGCTAGGGAGAATCTTTCTGCTTGAAGCCACCATAGGAGTCTGAAAGGGTCTTCCTTAAAACCCTCGGGATATGTGGTAGTGGAGACGCCTGTCCTTACAGGGGACATTACAATCAAGCATTCTGCGGCATAGTCGTCTGCTTTCAACCGCGATTCCGTAGGTGCCGTAATTTAAACGCCAACACACCTATTTTTCTTCATAACGCGATTTGAAGCATCAAACAAAGGCCATTTCTAGTGTTCTTCATATTTCTAGGTTCAGGCTGCATAGAAGGACGTTTTTACAGAGATCATATCTCCAGGCATCAACATTCAAAGGCAACAGTTTATATCTCAAGCATTTTCCCCCAATTTCTTCTACTTTTGTGTTAGGTTTTCTTGCATGTCCTGGAAAACTCCTTTTTTTCACAAATCTGACCTTCTGGGTTCTTTTAGAACAACATTGGCTACAAAACCCACGTGCCAGAATTTTTTGGAAAAATTGCCCCGCTGCCCACATTTTTTAGGGTTTCTGCAAAAAGTCACCTTTTTCAAAAACTAACATTTTGGGTTTGCTTAGCACTGAGGCACCTACAAAACCCATGTGCCAAAATTTTATGAGAAAAATAGCTTCTGCAACTTCTACCTCTAAGGGGTTCTTGCATGTCCAAGAAAAAGTCGTCTTTTCGAAAATCTGACATTTTGGGTCCGTTCAAAAGGATATTTTCAACAAAACCCACGTCTCAGTATTTTTTGTGAAAATTGTCTCTCGGGGAAGCTATTTTTAGCCTTGGTGAAAAGTTGTTCAAATAGTGACGTGTGCCTAGTCATTCTTCAAATTTTTTAGAATACAATTCTCTCAAGTTGAATTCAAGACCAAATCGGTCTTGCTTCATGATTTCCTGAAGACAGCTGACACCGATGTACATCAAGCACATCTGGGGGTTGATTTGGACAAATTGATAGGCATAGACACTCAAAGTCCACAGATTCCATATGGTTTCATACCTCGTATATCTAAGAGCCTTTTGAAGCAATTTAGAGGGTTGAATACCGTTGGAACTTTGGGTGTGTAGTGAGTTCATAAGCATTTCTCACAGCTAGAGTGTTCATAGTCAAACTTCGCGATTTAATCATGCAACACTCTTCAATTGAAAAAAATCAAGAAAAGCATCAAAAGCATAAAGCTACATAAGAAATAGAGGTCATCACTCCAGTTACAAAGCCACCAAAGTTACCAATCAGTGAACTGCAAGTTGAAGTGTGCAAATATTTCCAGGATTGCTCAAGTTGCTGACAAGCAATAAACTGACAATTGAGGCATGTGACAATCTCCAGATGATGAGGCAGTTAACAACTTCTTGGAGGAGATGATTGCTCGAGATGGCAACTAGTGAACTACCAGTTAGGACATCCCACCTTTTCCAAAGATAGCATTTAAGAAAGAAGTTAAACTTGACGCCTTTTCCAAGTTAACTCGATGTCCCACCTTTCATGCATGTCTATTTTTGGAGACACCTTTGTACAGTTGGAGTTAGTTTTAGTTTTAGAATCAGTTAACGATTAGTTACCTTTGTTTAGACATACGAATAAATCTTGCAAATTGGCAAGAACTGTTTGTTAACTCAAGGAGATTTTAGGGTTCCCTACTCCTTTAAGTGTCTATAAATGAGCAACCTTTGCTCATTATTCTTTAACTTTACTTCATTGTAACAAAACGCTGAGCTCGAGAGCCTTCGACTTTGTTACTTAGTATATGTTCTTGAACCATACTTGTGATAGCAAAAGGCTAAGCTAGTTTGCTTGTTTTCTTGTTGTTCATGTACTTGTGTTCAATCTTTGTCAAGTGTTATTTGGTTGATCGTATCTTGTATGATTGTCCTCTTTCATACCATTTGCTGTCCCAAAAGTGTAATCTTTGATTGAGTTTGAGGAAATAAATCAAAAAAGCAATGAGCCTTTGATCCAAAGTTTCAAGGTCTTTCAAGTTTTGTTGTTTCTATAATATTTCTTTCAATCTACACCTCGAAAAGAGCACCTCGCCTTTGAGGGAATTTGAGGACTAAGTTTATCGTTTGATGTTGTTTCTTGTAATCTTCATTTCAATTTACACCTCGAAAAGAGCACCTCGCCTTCAAGGGAATCCTAAGATCCAACTTACCATTTGATGTTGTTTCTAATAACCTTCATTTTATCCTACACCTCGAAAAGAGCAATGAACCTTCGAGGGAATCCTAAGGTTTAGTTTATTGTTTGATGTTTTATTTACATAAGCTTTATTCTCAACGTAAATCTGAAAGACCAATGAGCCTTCGGACAAGTTTGTTTAAGTTAGCCAAATCACTCCCGTTACTTCTAAATCCTCTCACTCTGAATTTATTTGAGGAGATAGAAGCGTTTTAAGTTTTAGCCTAATTGTAGTTGAGGTCTACGAAACCAGAGAAAACCTCAACTGCAACGAATGGTGTTTTATAACCTTGTGCGCTACAGCTGAGTAAAAAGATAGGAATTTAGTTTACTTTACTTTTTACACAAAATCAGCAAAAGAGGGAGCTTCCCCTCCTAATTTGAAGAGCAGTTTATCTGTGCATAGCTATCCATTTCCAATATGCACTCTAGAGGTGCGAATTGAAACGCCAACAGTTTTCTAGTGCCCACCATGGGGTACGAGGCATAAAACTTCAATAAAAGCTATCGCTTTATGACATGGGAATGACCATCTAGCATCCTATTACATGATCCATACAGAAGCAATGGATGATAACAATAATAATGCTGGCAAAGATGATAGAAATTAGAGATGTCCACCTTCATTACCTTGGGGTAATAACATCGTACCTTTGGCTTTTCAGGTAAATCATGAGTTACCTAAAGGGTCAAGGAAGCACCTTCCCTGATTTCACGGTGATAGAAATCAACACCTGGATAAAAAATTTGTTACGTTCACAACGGCTTGCACCGTCTTGCACATGGCATATGAAGACATTGCAATGTGTTTCTTTGCGGAGACTCTTGTGAGAAATGCTGCCAACTGGTTCAATCACTTGGACCCAGGGATTATCACAAGCTGGGCAACTATAAGCGAGAAATTTTGGTGAGATTCAAGCACGCTGAAGACAATCATATGTTGTTTGCCGAGCTTGCAAATTCAAAGATGGAACACAACAAACACATGAGGGAATTTGTAGCAAGATTTAATCGTCTTATTACAAGACTTTCTTCTACACTCAATCCATCACCAGAGATTCTTGATGAGTTGTTCCATAAATGCTCTTCCATCAGAGATAGCCTTCATCCTCAAGACGGAAAAAGAAACAAAGTTGAAGAGTGCACAATAACACGCCATCAAGTTGGAGGATGATATGATTACTTCCGGCATGATGAAAACAAATTCTATCAGATCTCTAGTTCAACAACCGTACCAACGAAAGAGAGACAATTTTCAGCCACAATTGCCAACATCTCCATCAAGAACAATGATTGAAGCTGCACACAGTGCAGTATTTTGTTCTTTCCACGAGACTGATGCACATACCGGATCCACATGTCCTGAGAATCTGAGAATGAACCAAATCATGGGATACACTAAAGCTGCTCCCAGTTCTAGTTTTGTACCAACACCAAGTTTGAACATTGTCTTACCACAAACGGACAACTTCGATGGCGACTATGCTACAGGATACTTTGAAAGAGAACCTGTCAATCAAAAACAAGAAGCATACCATTAGCATTCTTTCACGATGAATAATGAAAATTTTTCAATGCCTATGTTTACACGTGCTTAGCACTTCAAAGAACAGAAAGAAGGAGAAGAAAGACGGAAATCAAATGAAAAGGGTAAAGACGTGCCTTCGACTTCTAATGCCAAACCTTCACATGAGAACACTATGCTAGTTGCTCAAGATCCATCTTCAACAAATTTTGATATTGTAGCTTCCATGATGAAGACCAAGATACAAATCTCTCAACTAGAATATCTTCAGGATCATCCAGAACAACTCGATAAGATTCTTAAGGTTGTAAAGGAGCGGGTTGTGATTCAGCCCACATTACTCAAGTCATCTATTCTAGCAGAAGAAAAGCTTGAAACGAGTCTTGGTAATTATGTGACTCTGTCAGAGATAGAAACTGAAGACCAGAACATTGCTTGTTCTGAAAAAAGACCAAAAGAGGATACAAAGTTATGGACAATGCAGTCTGATGAGGGTTTTTCGACTACAGGTTTAGGAGCAAGGGAAATGATCAGCTCCCCTAAAGGATAGTCGTACCTAGTTGCATATAGCCTACAATTGGAATTCATTGAAGTTGAGAAAGAGGCGCTTTTGTTAGTGTAAGAGACTTGGTGTCTCTCAACCCCAAACTATGCTGAATAATGTAATTTTATTTTGTGTTTTGAAGGTTTTGTGGTTTTTGTTTGAGTTTTTGATGTCTTGCAAATTTATGAGTTTTGACAATATATGAATTTTTAAATAAAACAGCCAAGCAAGATCAACTATCATGTAATAACAAAATCTCAAGTAAACTATCTTCAAAGAGGCTGCAATGAACTTTTATTGATAATATAACATTCACAAGGATTATTTCATACAAAGGCATACCCGAATTTGCAATTATGAAACCCTTACAAAATTCTGGAAAATTACTTGCAGCCGCCCCTGTTCTGGTACTGAATGCTCAAGATAAAATATTCCCAGCTGCTAGCCGACTGTCAATCACCACAACTATCGTTGCCTAGACTCCCAAAAATGGTGCGGTCTATTCTAGGCATGAAATCGATGCCATCCAAGGGTACCAAGAGCAAAATCGTGGCTCTCCTTAATGGCTGGAAATGTCTAATAAAAGATATCAAACTGTAGCAATGGCTGTAGTAACAAACAATCTTAAAATTTGACCTCAAAATGTAGATCAATTGTAGAGAAATGCAGCCATAGATGATTTAAAGGCTCTCACACAAATCTGGAACAAACCCTTGAAGAAAATCAGAAAATTCTTCAATAAAAAACCCTTAATACTGTAGCACGTGCTGTAGCAGCCAACACCAATTTTGTTGTGCAAATGATTAACTCTTCAATTTCTGATCTGCAAATAGATAATCATGAAACCCTTGGAATGCTTGTATTTCTTCAACAATATGCTCAAGTATGACTCATGAATGAAGCCACTCCAACTAGCAAACTTTAGCGGATCTTTCACAACCTCAGAATGCTGCACATCGAAGAGTTTTCGTTCTCCAATGGCTGGTAATCTGCAGAAACCCTTGTTTCTCACAAACTCCAAAGCTCTCAATAAAAGACAAAGTTGAATAACCATATCATAATGAATTCTTTTTGCCCTTTGAAAGCTTTTATAGCCTCCTTGAGAAAATCAACCCATTTTGGCTTTTAAAAATCATTTAAATATTATAATCTTCATCTTGCATTTAATACCTTCCCATTGCCTTGGTTTATGTGCACATAATCATTTAATAACATTAGATACACTTTTAATGTGTCATTGGCCCCATTCGAATATAAAATTAATTTATAACTTTATATTATAACCCTTTTAATATAGAGTCATATTATAACTTTATATTATAAACCTTTTTTAATTAAAATCATTAATGACACATTTAATATTAATATCTCCTTAAATATCTGTCAACTGGCGATGTCAACTGAAACCAAGGTCATATCTACCAAATATTGAATGATCTGACACCCTACCAAAGATAGCAACTCCTGATAGCTGACTTACTATAAATAGTAAGTGTGCCAAGCCGAGTCAAATAACTTGTGCAAAGGCCAAAACCTGAATCCAGCTAAGGAATAATGTCCCAAATCACTAGGTAACTACCACAGAAGACCCCCTATCCATAACTGTTAGCCTATGAGGGTCAAATGATAGGATAATCCTTACGAACTCTAATGCTCACGAAAATGGGGACATTACAGTCCGCCCTCCCTAAAATTGCTTGTCCCCAAGCAATCTCCACTACAAATAAACTCTAGAACTCGGGAGGCCCAAAAGAAGAACTGTGAAATGTCCCACACATCTCTAACTGACTCCTGTAGCACCAGCATAAACATAGTTGCGCAAAATATCCCTGGATCCCAAACCCAGAATGGAAGTCTGCCATGCCTAATACCCTCTGACTTCCTCTGCGCTACTCTGATCTCAGCTTCACCGTGCCAAAAGTGGTGAAGCAAACCAATGGGACCCATCCAATACACCATTCCAAACCTGTTGCCACCTGGATCCCAAAACAACCGAACCCTACATCCATTCGCCATATAGAGATAAAAATATTTGGAAGCGTCTGTAACACAATATCTCTCTACAACTCCCGCTAAACTCCCATGGATGTGATAACTAACCAAACCATCATGCCCACTGCCACTACAACCTCCATGAAACCCAAAAGTAGCAAACTCTATCAGGTACACACCAGCATGATGGTAATCCAACCTCTAATCCTGCAAGTAATCCCCTACAAACAACTCAGTCAAGAACTTGCAGCCTCTAGTCTCACCTTCTAAAGATGGTAACCCTAAGTACAAAAATGATTTGCTTCCCTCAATTGCACAAAGAGAATCATCATGAGCACAAGAATTGTGCATCGAATACGAATCATGTACAGGTGGATCAAAGGCAAAACTGTAAGCACTCCTCACCGTGTACACACTGTAAAACTCCTCTGTGAGCCCTGTTTGGAATCTCGATGCACTGGAAAGATCCCAAACATTGCGATCATTGCTCAAATCAGTACTATTGTCAGGAGGGAGATCAACATCCAACTTGAAGAGTGGATTATCATAAACCATTTCTGCCTCGGACTCAAATAATGGATTATTCACAAACTGCACACCCACTCGATGCTGAACTGAATCGACCATCTCCCAATCCTAGGAGCAATGGGTAGAATCAAACTCCTCCTGAACAACCTCCTTCACTCTCCTTGCGCCCTTCTCTCTACTGAGAGAGATAGAACACAAACTTCCACCATTATCTTCATGTACTTTATCTGTCACCTCATGATTTTGTGAAGGTAATGGACTGCTATTCATAAAATCAGAATTATTAGAGCTTGTATTCTCCGCACACTCCTCAACTTTGACACTTCCAACTTGCGTGCCAACATTTGTAGATCCTTCCACAACATTTTCGTCATGTACCATCACATCTACATCATGATTATGCTCAATAGTTTGGCTGCTATTACAAAAATCAGTATTGTTGTCATTTCTTCCTGCAACATCAACAATGAACTCAACCGAAACTTCATTAAGTTTTTCCTTATACATCTTCTTGAAATACTCTACCAATCCAATATTTTTTGGGTGCAAGGTGACAACAAAAGTCAAGTAATCATTAAGTGAGTATTGTGCATTGAAATCACCAGGCATACTCTGATATCCCTCAAGGAGCTAACGGGCTTCACGTTTATAACTTTCCCTAAGCTTGATGGCATCCCGTTCAATTTCTTCCCAAGATTTCTCTACAATATTATACCAACCCATACTGAAACTGGCTGGAAACTGACGAGTGCTGGTCACTCAAATATCAACTGTGTGAGCTCAATGATTTTTTTTTTTAAATAAACCCCAACAGGATGGCAGGATTCAGGCTTTGATACCACTGTAAGAGACCTGGTGTCTCTCAACCCCAAACTATGCTGAATAATGTAATTTTATTTTGTGTTTTGAAGGTTTTGTGGTTTTTGTTTGAGTTTTTGATGTCTTGCAAATTTATGAGTTTTGACAATATATGAATTTTTAAATAAAACAGCCAAGCAAGATCAACTATCATGTAATAACAAAATTTCAAGTAAACTATCTTCAAAGAGGCTACAATGAACTTTTATTGACAATATAACATTCACAAGGATTATTTCATTCAAAGGCATACCCGAATTTGCAATTATGAAACCCTTACAAAATTTTGGAAAATTACTTGCAGCCGCCCTTGTTCTAGTATTGAATGCTCAAGATAAAATACTCCCAGCTGCTAGCCGACCTCCAATCACCACAACTATCGTTGCCTAGACTCCCAAAAATGGTGCGGCCTATTCTAGGCATGAAATCGATGCCATCCAAGGGTACCAAGAGCAAAATCATGGCTCTCCTTAATAGCTGGAAATGTCTAATAAAAGATATCAGACTGTAGCAATGGCTGTCGTAACAAACAATCCTTAAATCTGACCTCAAAATGTAGATCAATTGTAGAGAAATGCAGCCATAGATGATGTTGTACCCCAAAATTAAAATTTTAGTTACACTTATACATTTTGAAGAAATGAGTAAAAGTCTTGTTAACATTGTTCAAAAGGTCAAAATTTGGGTGTGCATGTCTTGCATGAAGGGTTAAAATGTGAAATTCCCAAAATTTGACGATCTGGGTCTGCTAAGAGCGACCTAATCTACAAAACCCAGATCTCAGTTTTTCATCCCTACTTTTTAGGAAAACTGCTATGTTTAGAAATTTTCTAACGATAGTAACCTTTTTTGGGTTTTTCTGGGTTTCTTTCGAAACGGATACTTGCAAAACTTTCTAAAAATAGAAAGTTGGTCCAATAGGGTCCAAACTGATTTTGATTGGCTCAAAATACTTCCATGTCAGGCTGGTGCAGTTAGAATCTCAAAAAGATCAGTTTTGCCCTAGTGGGTCCATTCTTCTTTTTCATAAGCATATCAGGAGCTCCGAGGTCATCAATGGAGGTCAGTCAGCTGCCTAGCGTCAGATTCAAGACTCAGGCATTCAACAGAAGGTGAGTTGGTAAGCAAGCACGAAGAATGAAGAAGGTGAAAACTGTGAAAATTTTTATAACACTGCTTGACTTGGACGCCCCAGGGGAGAATAGGCGCCCATCTTTTTAGGGCATTAAAAGTTGAAATTAGGGTTTAAGCCTCCAATCAAAGTTGCTCAGTTCTCTTCCAGCTCCGCAACGAATCTAATGGTGCATTCATTAGATCATCCAGTCGTCCAGGATTCGAGATCAAACAGGGAAGATCCAAACAAAAGTCAGAATGAAAAAATGAAAATTATCAAAATTCGACTAAGTCTAGGAACTTTGGGTGCCCCAGGTGAAGAGGGGTGCCCAAATTTTTGGAGCACCTAACTCAGCAGTTAGGGTTTGTGAATATGCTCAATCTCTTTAGTATTCGGCCAGCTTCGCCACGCCTATCTCCATCAGAGCATCCGACTGTCCAATCTCTGGCAGATTCAGATCGAAGTGGAACATACAGAATGGAGGTTTTGTAATGTCCCCAAAATTTGGATGAAATGATTTAATTATTTATTATTGCCTAAGCATCAAGTTGATTTAAAAGGTATGATAAAGTGAATTAGGTGAAATATTTAAAATATGGCTTTATAAAGTCACTTTATAATTTGGAGGGGAAAATTTAGTGAGAGATTTATAAGGAGAAATGATCATATTTGGATGAGATTGCTATTTAAGGGGAAAATAAGAATAATGTTCATGAGAAAATAAAATATAATTATCATTATTTTATTTCCCACTCACAATGCTGAAGTAATATTTATAAAGAAGTCAAGGAAGGGGACGACTTGGGAGTTATAAGGTGATTTAGTGAAATATTTTTAAAGTGACCTTATGAAGTTTATTAAAGTGACTAAAGTAAATATTTCAAAAAGAAAAGAACTTTATTCAAAAGTCACTTTATTATTGAATGGCAAAATACAAAAGGGGGAAAGAGAGAAACATTCGTTACTTCTAAAATGAACATATTTTTCATCTGAGCGAACCTTCTTGGTGTGGGTTTTTGGAACCCTAGCTTCTGTTTCGGCTGTGAGACATCAGTCCTAGCAGAAATCCTAAGTGTTTTCAGGTCACCATTTGTGCAGTCGAGCTTGGAGCCAGTCTGGAGGAGATGAAACAAAGTATTTTCAATTTTTCTGATTTTCGTGATTATCCTTTCAGTGAGTTTTTGTTTGCTTCCGAGGTGTGATTTGAGGGCATTACATTCTGGTAATCAGTTATGGTACAATCAGTGTCAAGTGGCGTCTATCTCATTCCTGATGTTGAACATGAATTTTGGGCCATGCTGAAGATGACTTCTTCACCTACAGGCTGAAAACGAATTGTAACCAGGTCTGAGTTATTTACACTTTATATCTAGTAGCTTGTGTGTTAGAAAGTCCTTGGGACTGCCACGTAAGAAGTCTTTGAGCTGCTGGTAATTTCTGGGAATGATTGTATGTAAATCTGAACATCATAAACTCAGAAATTAGTATTGTAAATCTCACCATCCTAAACTCAGAAATTAGTATTTTATAATGTATTTCTGCTCAAATTGTAACGAACACACTTGTACGATAAATTTAAAACCTTAAAATTCAGTCACAAAAATAAGAACAATACCATAATGATAAAATTCTTCCTTTCAAAAACATGAACAAGATACATCTTTTGCAACTTTTAACTATTTCATTCCAAAAGAAATTACAAAGAAAGAAGAGAAATATACATACATACCCCGTAGGCCTTTGACACCAATAGAAGTAAGAAGGTCCAGGAGTTCGTCCTGTCAAGTCTCGGATCATCGGTCGGGTACTGAGGAGGAGAAACATCACTCGGGCGCTTTTCCGCCAACCACAGACTTATAATGCGGTCCCCCGCACGATCATTTTGCAATGAACGGCCCTCCCTTCGAAGAAGAGATTGGTTGGGTAACCTTTAACGACTACCAACTGGACATAGTGCTGTGATCCTACAAAGCTAGCTTTCGTGCAATCGGCAATTCTCAAACTAGGATGTATTTCGGGACCACGGTGAACTGACAGTGTAGTACTACAACTAAATGGTTCCTTACAGTACTTTGGCCAAAGTGTTTACATTCAATGAAGAACATAAGTCATATGTCACATTCACTAGCCAGGTTCAACTTGACTTGAGGCTATCTTATTCTACGCGTAGGTTGGTCTATCGGGGTAGTCCGTACCCTAGACTTCCTACAACAATCTAACTATTGGAATGACGAACATTTTAACAAGATCTTACAACTAACGCCTTTATTTAGGATATTCTCATCCTAGGGATACAATAACTTGACTAAGTTATTTAGTATCTAGTTGTAACATATAACTCGTAAATGTTCTCGATTCAATCCTAGTAACTAGTAACTTATTTACAAGCATATGCTCTATATATGGAGCCATTATATACTATGCAGTTTACTTTTTATTATCTAATGTAAACCGTACACCAAAAACAAAAACCAAGAAAAGACTACATACATGAAACATTTTATTTCACAACTTAACATATGTTAAGAAACTTTTCTTCTTTCTTATTCAATCCCAAGTAAACCAGTTATTCAAACATTTTTCTTTTCAGTCATGAATATAATTCAGAATTTTATCAGATTACTAGAATATTAGAAAATATGTAAAAGCAGGAATTAGCATGCCTGATAAAGCTTTCCAGATGTTTGGAAGGGTAACTCCTTCTCTTGCCTTCACCCAGATGACTTTCAGCTGATTCTGTAACAAGTACTCAGCACAACGATCTGGCAATTCCTTACTACTGATCTCTACTCAGAGATTACTTCTCTCAATTCAACCAGATAGATTTCTTAACAGAATAAACTTAATAACTTTCTTACTAATGGCGAACTCTCTCTTAGCTGCAGAATGCTCTAAACAATATAACAAAATCTTGATTGTGAATTCGTGAGAATTATGAATGACATTCGCAGGTATTTATAGGGTTGCCTTTTGAACTGTTTCCTCTTTCTATGGCGCCAGTACTGCCAGCAAGATTTGGAATGATTCAAAGTAAAAACGTGTTGCATAATGGCAAGGGTTTCGACCTCCCTTATTGACAGCATTGACGTTTTAATCAAATTCGAATTTGCTTAGTTTTTAAAATCGTGACAGCTCTTGATTCAAGCGCGTTTTTACTGCTAGGTTAAATGACAAGTTTACTATAAGACTTTTTCTTAGCTCCAATGGCGTACACATTTCGTTTTGTTTGCCAAGCAAGAGTTCAGTCGGCCATTTTCAGACGCCTGGCCCTATTCGCGCGAATTTCCTGCGCGTTTTTCTTTTCCTCTGCCATTTTTACGGCTAAGCTCTTTATTTCGAATTTTTAACTCTTTAAAATTTTAATAAAGTTCAACATACCACTATGACGCATTTGGTAATGTTTGAAGTATAAATTTGAAGCCCGAAAATTCGATTCAAAGAAGTATTTCGAAAATCGTTATTTTCAGTTTAACATTTTAATTCTTTGCTTCAAATTTAGTCTCATTTCTCTATGAAGTATTTTTAATAAAATGTTAATTTACATTTCATCTTGATTTTCAAAACTTTTATTTAAATATATTTATATATATTTTATTCTATTAAAATATTTATATAATATAGTTTTTAATTTGTATAATTATTTAAATTAGTAATTTAAATAATATCGTATACCTTTATAAAAACTATATTATATTTATATTTTAATATAATATTAAATATATAAATATACTTCTTTATACCTATACATATATATACATCTACATTATACGTCTATATACTGTGAGCCAGTCAATACTATATGTAACCATGTATATGTATATATATGTGTATGTATAAATTCCGAGGCAATATACCGTTATCATGTATATATATTCACTCATCACGTTAGTTGCGGGTACGTATACTTGTATATATAATTATTTATATACTTTACGTATAAGTATTCATAAATACACTTATATCGACGCACACGTATGGCATATCCTTCTGCTCAATACGTTGTATCGACATGAATGTACTTATGGGTACTTGTACATATCGTATTCATATGTATATATATACAAATACACATATCCACCTCTAACAAGAAATATTACCCATAAGATTATACTGGCAAGCATCACTTATTTACACATTCAGAAGAAGACACGACTCCTAATGATACTAGACAAGCCTATGGATGACTTACCTTTAACCAGAACAATGACTTAGCTTACTCAGTTCTATGGTTTGTGTGTGTATGTCCATTTGGTATCCATTACTGTTTACCCGACCAAGTTCTTCCCCGAGTGATATCTCTCCTCTGCCTGGAGGTACGAACCTGTTTCCTGCACATCATGACATGCCAACGGAAGTCATTTGCTCAAAAACCAAGGTAATATACATAAAGCATCGTAGAAAGTTAGAACAACATTATTCCATAACTCAATATGCTAATTTCATTCAAGAATTACATCAATAGGAGTATCAGATAATGAGACAATCATTAAGACACTTTCAAATGATCACAAGAACAATTTAATTTATTCAACAGAAAGATTCAAACATTTACAATGTACTTCCTATGCAGTAGTAGCTATACAATCGGGGTGTAACACAAATACACGCCTGGGTCATGTTGATGTCTTAAGTTTATTGCAGCAACCTAAGTCACCATCATAAACTTGAATGCACTAAAAAATGTGTTTCCTATGCTCGATTACAGACTTAATAATATTGCTGCATATGGGTCATTCTATCATTGTGAGTCTTTGTCCAAGATATCAAGGTAACTACTAGGTACTGTAGCAAGCTATCATGTGAACTACTGTAATGAATTTCAGTCAGACTTACACTAAGAAAATAATTATTTCAGCTTACTGTTGCTGCTACCCAGTTAGTCTGTTTGCAGCCTGTGTATTGCATGAGCCCTTGTGTATTACATTTGTTGTATGTCAATAGTTGTATGTGTGAATCAATAATTGGGACAAACAAATCTATTCCATCAAACAGCTGCAAAAATTTACACGATACAATCAGGGAAGTTTACAGGTTTGAACTTGAAGATGAAAATCAAATGAAAAATGGTTAAGTATGGAGCAAATGAGCACTCCAGGAGAGAAGAGGCGCCCAAGTTTTCAAGGGCCTAAGCAGATGAGTTGGAAGATATAGCTCGAACGTGATTTCTTCAAAGTTGATTAGGCTCTCCAACGAAATATTCAACACGTCAATCGGAGTTTGCAGTCGCCAGATACGAGAAGTTGAACATAGGGTTTGATGAGAGCTAAGAATTGAGATTCAAAAGCAAACATGAGAAAGTGAAAAATATTCTAACTCTGGTGAGTTTGGGCGCCCCAACTTGCCAGGGGCGCCCAAGCTTTTGAAGGCCCAAACTCAATTGTTTGATGAAGTTTCTCCCAGGAGACCCCTCTTAATATCTCCTCAGCTTCGCAATGAGTATAACCATCAGTCAATCCGATGCCCGGATCACCAGATTCAACAAGATCATTTGTAGAAGAGGAGTTAATGAAGAAATTAAAAAAATATTCTAAGTCTGTGAAGGATGGGCACCCCTAGAGAGGTTGTGCACTGATGATTTTGAAGGATCAAACGAAGTTTTCTGCCAGAGATGCCTCCAAAACAATCTTCTCAGAACAGGTCAGGCTCCGCGATGAATCATTCAGCTCGCTCATCAAATTAGTCTGCAAACCGGAAATCGAGGTCAAAGTAGGGGGTTAAAGTTGTGTAAAGTTGAAAATATCAAAAAAATGACTAACACTGCTTGAAGTGGGCACCCCTAGCCAAGAAGGGCGCCCAACTTCCCATGCATTAGTAAAATTTTCAAAATTTTCAAAAAATTTCAAAATTGCAAGAGGATGAGGACGTCCAAGTTCATTGAATAGGCCAATTTTAGGGTTTTGAAGATAAAAGCAGAAGAAAGCAAACCTAATTCAAACCCTAAGTCTATCGAACACCTCTCTTCAATGTAATTTTCATTATTTTTGCAGGTAGCACTCAAAGGAGAAAGTTGGAGCAGCAAGTTTGAAGAATTTTTCATGATTCAAGAACTCAACTTTGCTAATTCTTCATCAAATTTTTCAGACCAGCAGCACAAGGCCTTGCTTTTTCAAACTTTTTTTCATCCAGAAAATCAAATTTTTCAAGAAGAAGGCCAATATTTTCAAATTTTCAGCCATCTGGGTCTTATTATCTCATTTTTCTGAAGAATTTTTTGAGAACTTCATCAAGTTGCAGCAGCTGCTTTTTGCTTTGCATGTCAGTGAAATCCTCAGTACATTCAATTTTTGATCATTTGGGTCCTCTCAAATCAGTCTTCTGAAGAAAACCCATATCACAGCTTTTTTTAAAGAAAATTCCAAATCCTAGGGTTGGCTGCTTTTTCGATCAACCATCAGTGTTTTTCAAATTTGATCAACTAGGTCCATTTCTAATTGCATTCTGAACAAAACCCAGGTGCCAACTTTTTTTGTGAAAAATTGAAGAAATTAGGGTTTGCTGCTTTTTCAGTCTAAATTCAAAATTTTCAAAAATGGATGATCTGGGTTGTCCTGCAACGAAATTCTGAGCAAAACCCATATCTCAGAAAAAATTTCAAAAATTTTTCCATTGGAGGAAGAAAAATCAGCTTTCTAAAAATAGTAAGTTGCTCAAAACTTGTCTGAACCTAGGCGAGTTTACAGTCATTTTTCAAGGTTTCCAAAATGGAGTACACTCCCAATGTTTTCAAGAATGAATCAGCTCTCTATCATGATTACATCAAAACAGCTGAGACGGACTTGCATCACATTAAGCCGATGTTTGATCTACACGCTTTGGAGAGTGTAAGCAACACTTCAATCAAAAACCTGGGACATTTTGGACTCCTCACAGCAGCGTCTATTCGTATATCAGTTCAGAGTCTCGAGTTCGTAATCACTTGCATCAAGCATTACAACCCGGCTACAAGGGAGATTCAGTCAGTTGATGGCAGATTGATTTGCAGTTTGAAGCCTGATATGATCGGGAAGTGTTTTTCCATTCCCCCTTGGCCTGAAAGTGTCACTATCTCAAAGGGTGAATGTGAGAGGATATGGGAAATGCACAAGGACAAGTACAGTAAGAAGATTGCACAAAGGTGGATGAAGGAAAAGCATAAGACTTTTCTTAAGAACGTCGGGCGAGTCAAGTTCAAAGATGAGAAAGCTATCATAATCACCTTGCTCAACAGGGTAACTGGATCAGAGGATGCTACCAAGTTTCAGCCTTGGATGTTCTACGCCATACCCCACATCATGAAGAAGACTGAGTTCTATGATTGGCCCACCTTGATCAGTGACATCCTACATCAGCAGATAATAGAATACTTCTAGTTTCACGAGTTCCATATGGTTTCTTACCTAGTCTACCTAGTGGCCTATCAAGGTCAATTCAGAGGGTTGAACACTGAGGGATCATTGAGCGTACAGCATATCTACAACTACTATCCTCAGTTGGAATTCACGAAGTCACTGCATCACTACAAGAGGGTGAACGAGGCTTTTCTGATGTACACGGTGCAGGACCTGAACAATGAATTGCACGTCTGTTTCTCTTCAATTGCCAAGGCAGCGATGATGGAGTGGGCAGATTGGTTCATACAATTTCCTACTTTCACCTATCTCAGAGTCTATGGCTATTCAGGTGCCCCGCTCATGCTACCAAGGTACCCATCAGACGAAGTTGCCTTCATGGAGTTCTTAAGGCAGGCACACGATGTCCACACATTCTTGAGGAATAGAAAGAAACCTGCTCTCAATTTTCCATTGGGACTGGGAATCTATACATGCAGGACAGTAGCAGATGCTAAAACCATGGGAGATGAGTTAGACAAACTCGGCCTCAAGCCTTACAGCGAGAGACGATCATATGATCCTCATGGTGTCTATGCTGGCCAACTTGAGAAAAACTAAGCTCATATATCCGCCCTCGAAGTTTTTTGGGCTAATTGTACAAATGAGTTCGAGGTGCGAAGGTGTAGTTACAGCAGGCTCACTCTTCACCAAATGAAAGACTGCCTTTCAGAGGATATCGAAGGATTGTCAGATGATGACGAGGATGTGTTACTCCCGATGTATGCCCGAAAGGGAACTGAAGATTAGTCCCTTCCTCAAGTCAACTAAGCTAATAAGAAATCCCTCTCAGTCAAAGAAAGGACAAGCCAAGTCCTCAAACATAGCAAGGTCTTCCTAGTGCTTAAAAGGAAGAAATCCATACCAGCAGCAAAGCCGCCAAGAGTACAGCCGTCACTTCCCTCCTCTTCTAGAGCACAATCAAAAGGGAAAGGTGTAAGTCAATCTCAAGATGCTGTGAAGGGGAGCAGGTCAACCAAAAATGTAAGAAGGAGGTTAGACTTCTCAGGCATAGTCATACAGGAGCCATCAACTATTGAAGCAGACGCTCCTCCAGAAGACCTATACTTCAGAAGGAGACAGAAGAAGCGCCCTTAGCACATGACTCCATACCACTGATAGGGTCTTCACCAATCCACATTGACCTTGATATTGAAGATGATGAAGAAATTGCAATTGTACCTCCTAAGGAAGTTAGTAAAGATACTACCGTGTCTTGGCTCGAGAACTCTTTGGGAAGGGTAAGGAAAAGGCCTTCATATCAAGTGAATTTTGATGACCTTGATAACATCTATCAGGAACCTCCTAAGAAGAAAGTAAAGAAACAAGTTCACTATGAAAGGAATCCTGATGGTGAAGTGATCATGGAGACTGCCTTACCTCCTGAACATAAGAACAAAGATGAAGTGGATATGGAGGACTTCGTGATGGTTAAGGCTAACCTTGGTAAAAACACCAGACATGCAGATGTCAGTCTATTCAGAGTTGTGTCTGAAAGCCTTCAGGAAAGAGTGCTCAAGGATGGAGAAGACAAGGCAGCCCTCAAGGCTGAAATGCAATAGCTCAGGCTTTATATTTCTAACCTTGTCCATGGTCCTTCACAGGCTACTCAGTTGCTGCCACAGGTTTTAGATACACCAACTGATTATCATCAGTTGAGACAGTTGGTTATTTGTGGGAAAGAAACTCAAGAGTGGATCGAGAGTTTCATTATCAGAGGAAAGGAGATCTTGGCACAGATGTTTCAGTTGAGAGAAAACGCTCATGAGCGACGTCAAGGTATCCAAGGGTTTGAACAATCAATGGCTGAAGTAAAACCAAGGCATGAAATCATCATTGCTGATTTAGATACAGCCTATGGTTCAACAGTTTCAAAAGAACACAAGAGGCAGATCCTTGCTTGGAGAGAGCGTCATGTTTTCAAAGTTAAAACCTATGAAAGGATATCCGAGGAGTTTATTGCCTACAGACAAAGGGTGATTGAAGCTCTTCTTTTCATCAGTGAGTTTGTCACAGAGATTCCTTCTCGATACAGTCTTGAAGATGGTTCCTACGTCGGGCTTGATGAAGTGCAAACTCAATTTCAGAATGTTGTTCGTAACTGTGATAGCAGCAATACAATTGGCAGGAGGATAAGTCATATTTTGAGGATGTCAACAAAGTTTGAGAAGGCGGCCAATGAGGTCGAAGATTTCCTAGGATCAATTGCAGATGGAGAGGATATCTTAGAAAAACGCAACTTTGCTATTGATGGGATAGATGCACCGAACCGGGACACAATTTCCTACTTTTTAGCAGATATCATAGAGATTTAAAGCAGCTTTCTTTCCGCTTTCTTTCTATTCTTGGAGCAATTCTTATCCATTCGTTGAAGAAGAGAAAGAAGATAAATGTAATAGTTGGTGTTTCCCGCTTTTCCTGCTTTCTTAGGTGTTAGATGTTATCTTCTTTCTAGATTTAGAAATAAAGCTTGCTTGCTGAGCAAGCCCTAGATTGTGAAAGCAAGGAGATTTTTAGGGGTAATTCTCCTGCTTTGCTTACCTATAAATAAGAGCCTTTGCTCATTAGTTTTCTTTAACCATGCTAGTGATAACAAAACGCTGAGCCTATTGTGCCTTCTATTTGTTATTCAAATGTTGTTCAATTGTTTTATGATAGCGAATTATTGAGTCTCTTTTAGCCAACAAGGAGTTATTGTAATTGCTATTCTCTTTGTGTAAGAATGAGTTTGCAAGCCTCTTTAGCTGCAAGTTCTTGTTCCGTGCATGTGTTAGGATAATCTTTGTTCCAGAAGTTTGAGAAATAAAATCATGAGCCTCCTTTGCCTTGGTATAGCGTCTTAGATTTCCGTTATTTATGTTATGCTTTTATGATCTTAATTTCAGCTTACATTGAAGTGTGTAGATGTTTGTTGGAAAAGAGTTTATTGAAGCACTTTGTCAGAGAATCAACCTTGTTCATTTCTAGTTTCTCTTGCTCTGCATATTACTTGAGAAGTTAGAAACGTCTTTAGCTTAAGTTAGTCATAGTTGAAGTTCTTAAAACAGAAAATCTCAGCTGCGGCGTTTGTGTTTAATAAACCTTGTGCTCTAGCTGATCAAAAAGATAGGCAACTTAGTTTTTAGTTTACTTTCTTTCAACACCATCAGCAAGAGGGAGCTTCCCCTCCTAATTTGAAGAGCAGTTTTATTGTGCATAGCTGTCCGTTTCAAATACGCATTCCAGAGGTGCAAATTTAAACGCCAACAGATGATTTAAAGGCTCTCACACAAATCTGGAACAAACCCTTGAAGAAAATCAGAAAATTCTTCAATTAAAAACCCTTAATACTGTAGCGCGTACCGTAGCACGTACTGTACCAGCCAACACCAATTTTGTTGTGCAAATGAATAACTCTTAAATTTCTGATTTGCAAATAGATAATCATGAAACCCTTGGAATGCTTGTATTTCTTCAACAATACGCTCAAGTATGACTCCTGAATGAAGCCACTCCAACTAGCAAACTTCAGCGGATCTCTCACAACCTCAGAATGCTGCACATCGAAGAGTTTTCGTTCTCCAATGGCTGGTAATCTGCAGAAACCCTTGTTTCTCACAAACTCCAAAGCTCTCAATAAAAGACAAAGTTGAATAACCATATCATAATGAATTCTTTTTGCCCTTTGAAAGCTTTTATAGCCTCCTTGAGAAAATCAACCCATTTTGGCTTTTAAAATCATTTAAATATTATAATATTCATCTTGCATTTAATACCTTCAAATTACCTTGGTTTATGTGCACATAATCATTTAATAACATTAAATACACTTTTAATGTGTCATTGGCCCCATTCGAATATAAAGTTAATTTATAACTTTATATTATAACCCTTTTAATATAAAGTCATATTATAACTTTATATTATAAACCTTTTTTAATTAAAATCATTAATGACACATTTAATATTAATATCTCCTTAAATATCCGTCAACTGGCCATGTCAACTGAAACCAAGGTCATATCTGCCAAATATTGAACGATCTGACACCCTGCCAAAAATTGCAACTCCTAATAGCTGATTTACTATAAATAGTAAGTGTGCCAAGCTGAGTCAAATAACTTGTGCAAAGGCCAAAACCTGAATCCAACTGAGGCGTAATGTCCCAAATCATCGGGTAACTACCACAGAAGACCCCCTATCCATAACTGTTAGCCTATGAGGGTCAAATGATAGGCTAATCCTTGCGAACTCTAATGCTCACGAAAATGGGGACATTACAGTTAGGCCTCAAAAATACCGAAGACATGGGAATCAAACTCCTATGTGTTAAAGGTGATGTAGAGCTAATCAATGAGCCAGTCAAAGGATATTTTCAGGTCAAAAAAGATCACCTACAGCATTATAGAAATCGAGTTTGGAACTCGATCGACTGGTTTGAAGAATTCAATATCCCAAGGATGGACAACAACAGAACTAATGCCTCAAGGGTATCAGCTTTCCCATTTGCATCATATTCTGACTTCTGTCAAAGTACCTTTGCTTGGATATATGAAAACCTGAGAATCTTCATCCCAGAGGGATTGTCTCCTGCAATACCCATCAGAAGAGAAGTAAATCCTTTCAAGCAGAAACAGCATCAATGGAAGGCTCTTCCTGCTGCCATGCAGCGGACAATATCAAAAGCACTTCATCCCTTCGTAGGTGAAGTAAATATTTGTAAATAATTTTCTTTTAGTTTTTGTTATATTGTAATGTATTTCCGCATTCTGTAAAGTTTTGTCATGTTTTAGGTGATTCCATAATGTTTATTACAGCTCAGTCAATCAAAAAAGCATAAGACTGATCTGCTGTAGTGAGTTTCTGAGTGCACATATTTGTAATCTGTCCACTGTTACTGCCTTATCTAAGCATGCATATATCTATTGATTATTTTTGAAAATATCTCTTGTATATCAGTCTTATCTAGCACTCAGTTTAGGTTTGAATGAGACTATATTTGTTATCAGCAAATAAA
>VDFB02072029.1:0-30297 GCA_007258455.2 Sequoia sempervirens
GGTCTTGATTTCCTACAAGTTGTTCAACATTTATGGTTCTATCATTGATGAGGTCTTGGATCAAGTTTTTTAGCCTCATGCAACTGGTCGTCGTGTGTCCCTTGATTTTATGAAAATTTCTTGAAGGTGATTTTCATTATACCATGGTGGTTTCACTTGGGGCTCTTGATAATTCTCATAAACAGGAATTTTAATGAGCTTCTCTTGTACCAATTTTTTCATGACAAATTTGATTGATTCCCCAAGGGGTGTGAATTTTCATTTGGGGGGATACTTGTTGCATGGGCGTGGTCCCCCTTGATATTTTAGATTATTAACTACTTGAATGTTGGCTTGTTGTGATATTGTGTTGGCTTGTGTGTTGTTTCGATTGTTGACTTGCAGTTGTTGGTATGATTGTGTGTTTTTCTTTGGGGCACTAATTATAAACTTGGCATCAACCACACCATCATTAGTGATATTCTTGTTCTTTGCCCATGTGTGAGCTTTTCGTTGTAACTAGTTGATGGGTGGTTTTCTTGATATTCTTGATGTGTGAGTGTCCCCCCTTGTGCAATAAGGGCTCTTTCGATGTTGAGCACCTTGGGGATCAACTGGTCATATGTGGTGATGCATTGCATTTTCAGATGGAAGGACAAGGTTTTTTCAAGATTGGTGATGATAGTACAAATTTCTTGTTCTTCTAGTATTGTCCACTTGCTCCTGTTGGCCTTAGATTGCCATTGTTGTAAGAAGGATGTGAATGTTTCCCCCTTAGCTTGTTTGAGAGCAGATAGTTCCTCTAGACTCACATCCATGCCTATATTGAATGCACATTTTTGTATGAATGCATCCACAATTTCTTGGAACCTTTTGATTTCGCGAGGAAGCTGAGAGAACCATTCCATTACTGGTCCAACCAAACTTTGAGGGAATAGTCGCATTAGATAAGTGTTGTCGTATGCAACTTCCATACAATGTACATATAATTCCCTGATGTGGCCTTCAGGATTACTCATCCCATGATATTTATCAAATTTATGGATTTCAAACCCTTTTAGGAATGGTACCATCACAATGCTTCTGTCAAATGGATAGGGGCACAAATTGCTTCACATCTTCATTTTTTTTTCCATATTGAAGGTCTAGCACCTGTTGTGAAAGCAATTTGATTTGTGTAGACACAACATTTTGTTGATTGGGTGGTGGGATGAATGTGTTTTGGGGTGCTTTGATCATTTGAGTGGCGGGTGGGGTGTTTTGCATGTTTGTGGGAGGTTGTTGCAAGCTTTGTTGTGCAATCAATGCTTGTTGGTATGCTAACAATTGTTGTTGTGCCAACAATGCTTGTTGTTGGTATTGCTACTATTGTGCCAACAATGTTTGTTGTTGGGCTAGTTGTTGAGCTGCTTCTTGTTGCATTTGGTATTGTTGCAAAGCTTGTTGATATGCTTGTTGCTGAGTTGCTTGGTATTTTTCTTGTGCTTGTGCTTGTTGGGCTTGTCCCTGAGCTTGAGCTTGTTGGGCGGCCTGGGCAGCTTGTGTAGCTTGTGCGGCTTGAGTTGCTTGCGTAGCTTTGGTAGTTTGGGCGACTTGTTGTTGTTGCAATAAATCTTGAGCTTGTGCTTGGGAAGCTTGTTGTGCTTGTTGTGTGGCCTTTCTGCCTATGCTTGTTGATCAAATTGTTGTGCAACTTGTGTGGCTTGTTGAGCTTAAAGCTGTTGAAATGCTTTTTGATAGGCTTGTTGAGTTGCTTGCAATGTGATGTATTGGTTTGCCATGTTTGGTCTTGGTGGCGGTGGTGGAGGATTCAAAATGGTGCAGTTGTGATGAGAGTTTGTTGAGGTGTTGTTCGATTGATAATAGGAGGTTGCATGGTAGATGGTGCAATTGATATGCTAGGTCCTTGGGAGACCATGTTTTGAGATATTTGAGGTGTTGTAATTGGTGTAGTGATTGATTGTGTTGTTTATATTGGTGCCACCTGGTGTTGTGATATTTGTGGCATGATCAGAGGATTTGGTATGTTGGTTTGATTCACGATTAGAGGATTGTTTTGATTTTGTTGATTTGAGGATTGGTAAAGAAGATTACCTTAAACCAAGGATTGGTGTGGATGTTAGTGGTAGAGGGGGAAATGGTGGGAAAATAGGTGCTATGTTTCTTTCAGAAAATGATGATGATGAGGGATCAAATATTCCCACTTGTCCAAATAGTCCACCTTCTCTTTGTGAAGTCATAGGGAGAGAGACTTGTGTGTTAAGAGGGTATGATGGCGATGCATAAAGAGAGGATGGGTTGTTGAGGTCATGAAAGATGAGCGAAATATATGGGTGTTTCATATTTTTAGGAACGATATTTGGTTGACCCAAGATGGTGTTTGCATCCAAGTCTTGGTTATTCACAAGGGTATGTGTTTGAAGAGCATGAAGCAAGGAACTCCCCTTAGTAACTATGGGTTGACTTGGAGCATGAGATGATGTTGGTTGTGGGATGGTTTGAATGATTCTTTGGAAGGAAGGTGTGAATGAGACTGGCAACATAATCCCAAGAGGTTTCTCCACAATACTACTTACATCATAATTAGAAGGGAGTTTAGCCCCTTCCTATGCTAGTTCTAACATGTATTGTGAAGGATTAAGCCTCATCATTGTGTTGAAAATTTTGGTATTTTTGGGGTTTTGGACCATCTCTATGATTTCATCTTGAGTCATTCCTAGGACATTGTCGGTGATATCCTCCACTTGGAAACCTCCCTCTTGAAGATCTTGGGGTATTAGAGAAAGATTGAGTGGGGGATTGCTAGATCCAATGGGGTTGATTTCGGGTGTAGTTTAACTTAAGTCACTTGAAGTGGATGTTTCTTTGTTTTTTTCCATGTTCTTCTTGTGTTGAGATCTAGTTTGGACCATAAAATAAGGATCAATTTTTAGGAATATAGGAGGTCAATCTCCAACTCGTTAGGTTGATCTAAACTTTAGGTACAAAAAAAGAAAATCTAAGATGTTAAGGATTAAAGGATGGTGGCAGGATAATGAAAGATGGATGATATGAATGATTAAACTCTTAAGAAACCTTGAAGGAGATACTAGAATTTAGGACTTTTGGATTTTTTATATTTGATTTGGATTTTGATTTTGATTTGATTTGGATTTGACAATGAACTTGTAAACTCCAAGAAGTTGGATATTGTCTTAGAGTAAACTTGTCCACAAGATGATAATTTAACTAAGTGTATGAAGAAGGATGCAACCACGCGCACTCAATCAAACAAGATGGTTTTGATTTTGATTTGGAAGGATTTGCCAAAACCCTAGCATGAAGGATTTTTTTGAGATTCTAAGAGTTGTTTTTGAGATGGATTTTGATTGATGTTTGAGGATGGATGAGAGTGTTGATTTTGATCCTAAGTGAACTTAGAGAGAATTTTGTTTACAAGACCTAGGTATTGAAGAACATGCTATACTTCCAAGAACTTGTTAACCCTACAAAGTGAGATTCTCAAAACGTTGAAGAAGACTTGGATTTTGACAATAATAGAATGAATACAAATTGGGATTGTCCTTTGAAGCACATTTGTAAAAGATAAACAATATTTCCTAACTTAGAAAAGATAAAACAATATTTCCCTAACTTGAGATGTTTTGATTGATGTTTGAGGATGGATAGAGTGTTGATTTTGATCCTAAGTGAACTTAGAGAGAATTTTGTTTACAAGACCTAGGTATTGAAGAACATGCTATACTTCCAAGAACTTGTTAACCCTACAAAGTGAGATTCTCAAAACGTTGAAGAAGACTTGGATTTTGACAATAATAGAATGAATACAAATTGGGATTGTCCTTTGAAGCACATTTGTAAAAGATAAAACAATATTTCCCTAACTTCGTAAAGCATAGATTGACATTTATTGAGATTCCTTGGACTAAGAATTTGTTTCAATTGATGGACTTTGGTTTTGGAACTTTGATCTTGCAGGAAATCATTTGAGAAAGCACATGTGGGGTTCAATTTGTCTTTTATTTTTGCTTAATGATTCCTTTTTACCACAAACTCTTTCTTACTTAGCTTTTGAACTAAGTGTCTAATGTCTCAATTTATTTTCATCCCACAAAGTCCATTATGTGGAAATCAAGGGAATCAAGGCAATAGTTCCCTATTGTTGACTTTAGAGAGCAAATTAAGATATAAACCCAAATACTTAGAAGCCTCTAAGGATGAAATCCCTAGGGACAAGCAATATCACTTGGATTTTCAAAAGTATTTGCTTCTTCGAAAGGTTTGAAATTTTGATGTCCTTGTTGAATGTTTATTTTCAATATTTTGGATCCAAGCAATGTGTTTAACTGACTCAAAGATTGCACAATCCTAGGATGGAAAATAAAATATTTGTTGAATTCCCACTTGGATAAATCCAGTTGTGCTTATTCAAAGCGGATGACTAGAAGCTTGACCACACTGGCTCCCCTCCACAAAACTAACTTCTATGGGTCAGCCAAGCTTCAGTTCTCATGAATCTCCCATGATGAACTTTTCATCACTACAAAGAATCCAAAGTATGTGGGATGGCTTTGGAGGTCCGACCTCCTGACACCAACAAATATTGGGATTTTGGATTCTAAACAAAGGTTTGTAGTAAGGGCATCCAATTTAGGGGGTGAAATGATAAACTCCTTGTGAGAGATCTCCCAACCCTTAGAACAAGGACTTTACACATCATAAAGACACTAGAGGAGAGTTATCATGCACCGCTTCCCATTGTTTACAATTTTCATCACAATCATAAATTTATATAGCGGTTTGGAAGAGCTTGGATTATGCTTGTTGCCGCTCGGGTCCTTCCCTTGGGGCGAGTACTTTTTCCCACCAAGGTAGGCCCTCTAAAGGTAAACAAAAGCAAGTAAGTACATCCGTAGTTCTATCAATCTTTATTTGCATGAACAAAGAGAGAACACACACAATATACTTGTCTCACACTAGCAAGATTTGTTCAATTTTTAAGAGCCCAAATTCAAAATGTGGAGGCAATATTTTAGACAACCTAATATCACCAAAATGCTTTTGATTCTCAAGATCGTCATGAAGCGTGAGAGAACTGCATACGCATTTCAATGGTATTAATTTGTAAAAAATATTACAAAACAAGATAAGCACATGTTCATTTTAAATCCTTGAAGACAATAGCGAGTTCTTTTTATAGCACCAAAACCAAGTGTTTGAAGTTGCTTTGTTTAGTTTTTAAAACCCAAAATCAAATCTAGTGAGTTTCTAAGGTTCTTTTTAACCAACTTTGAGAAAAAAAAACTTTTGTATTGTTCTTTTTAAAACCCAAATGAAATGTATTTGAGTCTTAAACTGAAAGATAAAAATATCCAATGATAGGATTATAAATGTTCCCAAAGTTTTTAAAAACACTTGTTACAATCATGAAATAGTGACATAAGAGAAACCTTCTTCTTTGTTTCTTTCTTTCCTTCTTGATCACCAAACCTACAAAAGTTGATTAGCCTACATGAAATAGAGTCACAAAACAAGTTAAAAGTCAAAGGAGGTAAAAAAAATAGCAAATGTTAAAATGAATTTGAAAATTGACCCTTTACCCCAACCCAGCATTGGAATCCACGAAGGTGTTGCTATTTAAAGCTTTTAGTGTTGCTCTATGGAAAAAAAGACCATGATTGCGCTGCTATTTCAACCAATGTCACTCTTTGAAATTTGACTCGTCTGGTCCTTTGGAAAATTAATGCAACGTCACCCTTTGGTTGCAAAGGCAGTGTCACTAGATAGCGATGTTGGACTGATAGCATTGTTGTTTGTGCTTTTCAGCATTGTTGTGTCATGAGGAAGAACAAAAAGGAAAAAACAACGAAATTGACCAAAAAAACATGTTAATTTTGAGATAAGTTCCCTCCTCCTAGTGCTAAATGTAAAATGCTTTGCCTAAACCTGCTCAAACATGGACAAACAAGCAAACAATAGTCCTCAAACAAGTTTAAACCAAACATTCCCCATGAAATTCATTCAAACACAAGAACAAGAAAACAAGATAAAATATCAAATGAAAGCTAATGAAATCTTATTCAAAATGCTCAAACCAACATCCCATGGGGGAATTGGTGCTTCTTTGGTGCAGAAAGAAGCCCTTTCCCAATTCTTGGATAAGCTTGATAATGATTGTGTGCTCCTTGATTCAAAATGTTGATAACAGGTTGCTATAAATGATGAACTCTTATTCTAACATGGATGAAATGTGGATGAAAATGGATACTTTGAATTCAAAATGACTATAATAACCTTGCATACAACTTGTGAATGATTGTGGATTCAAATGAGCATAATGATCTCACATGGATTGTGGATGCCAACTCAAATAGAGAAGGCCTCTATTTATAATGGAGAAGGATTGAAGAATGAGGAATAGGATGAATGTGGGATTAACATTTGAACCAATGGCATTGTGCCACTTGTCAACATGCTAATGAAGGAGAGTTGAACACATTTTGAACAATGTGCATGTTAAATGGATGTAGGTGAAATTTGAATTCAAAAGATGGCTTGTGCAAGAAGAGTTGTAAGAGGAGTTAATGCCAAGTTGGCTCAAGGAGAGGACATGTAAGAGCCTTTAATGCCAAGTTGGAGGACAAAGTCCTTTAGGAGGGAGAATTCAAATAAGTGGAATATTCCAGAATATGCCATATTTGAATGGAAATAGGAGGAATTAATAAATCAAATAAATTGATTTATATGTGCAACTTGCAAAAGCTAGAGGAATGGAGGATTTAGGAGTTAATTAATTTGTGATTAATTAACGTAGATGGAATTAGTTGATTTGACATTTGATTTAGATATTTAAATTTATTTAAATCAAATGAGAGGATAGTTGGGAGATTAGTAATTTAATTAAATAAATTTGATTTATTCAATTAAATGAAGAACTTTAGGATTAAATAAAGTTGATTTATTTAATCACAAAGAAAACATTAGGATTTGATTAAATAAAATTGATTTATTTAATCAAAGAGGAAACATTAGATTTTAATTAAATAAAGTTGATTTATTTAATCAAAGGGGAATTATGATGAATTAATCTGATAAAGCATATTATCTGATTAAGGAGGAAATTTAATGAATTTAATTAAATAAAGATTATTCAATTAAATGATTAGTAAAGAAGTAATTGAGGAAGAATCGAAGTTAGCAAATCATAATCAAATGTATGATATCAATTAGGATAATTTACATGTCTACAGGCACGAGAACAACAAAGAGCCAAGACTATCCCATCACCAATTCCATTATATTATATAGAAGAGGTTGCACTTTATACATTCTATATCATGTAAATGATGTTTCTAGTGTTGTGTACACGACTATATGAAGATTCAAGTGATACTGTTAGTGGTTGTTAATGCATAATGTTGTATACATGCAATAGTTATGTGAAGTGTGTTGTACATTTCAGCCTAATCAAGCAATCACCATAAACAAAGTTTGAGTATAATTAAGAAGACCTACATTAACAAGCAATTACAAGTACACTGGAAACATGGACATCATATTGCTAATTAGGCCCATAAACAATCCATTTAATAAACCAATAAACAGATCCATTTGATATCAAATCTTAAATATAGGAATGTGCATAATGTTGGCAACAACATTTACATATTATAGGACAAAAATTTGTAGTGACATTGGAGGTTATAGCATTGAGG
Source organism: Sequoia sempervirens (assembly GCA_007258455.2). Classification (NCBI taxonomy): domain Eukaryota; kingdom Viridiplantae; phylum Streptophyta; class Pinopsida; order Cupressales; family Cupressaceae; genus Sequoia; species Sequoia sempervirens. The sequence goes on from VDFB02072029.1 coordinate 7,695, forward strand.
AGACTTCTTTTTCAAAAGAGCATTTAAGTATTAAACTATGTATCATTATACTTTACAAATTGTCAATGTATGTAACATGGTTTAATACTAAAAATTCTTTGGTGAAAAGAAGCCTTGCTAATGCATGGCCAAACAAGTTTCGGTGCAAAACCAAATGAATAGTCGAGAATGTTTGCAAACAAAAGGAATGAGAATGAGCGAGATATGTGATAATTTGGAGAATTGAATGAACGTTGATCTCCAATTTACTTGCTCAACAATCCAAGTAAATGTGAAGGGACACGTAATGCAAGTTGGTCAGTGGAGGTAATGAAGGAGGCGATGAGCAATTAATGGTCTAAACTATTCGTTTAGGGTGGCGAGGCTGTCGTGGACACATGGTCGTTCGATCCACTACACGTAGATGTGTTCACCAATTAAGGAGGTAGATGGGCTCTACTTTGGGGTCGAGGGAAAAATGGGCCTATTTGGGACATGTCGGAGTAAATGGTGCTTGACAGGTGGCGAGGTGCTCAATTTTTTCAAAATAAAATATTGGGCCCAATGCACAAGTGGCGGGGTGACATGGTGGGAAATTTTTTTCTTCTTAATATCAGGGTATTACAATCCCCAACAACAAAATTAAACAGCCAACAATTGAACTATATATTGCAGCCCAGAATACACAGCAAAAAGGTAGACAATTAGTCATCTAGTTGTAGTGATGGCCCCTCCCAACATCAATCAAGCATGCCAAGATAAACATTTGGAGATGTGTTCTTGTCTCCTGCTTGTGCATTCTGAGTTGTCCTTACATAATTTTTATTTGCATTTGTAAATTGAGTGCTAATTACATGCAATGGTGTTGAACAACTATTTGCAATGAAGAGTGGAGTGCAACCTACATTTGGGTTGACACTCGAATTGACATTCAACTCCCTAAATAGAGGGATGTATATGTTCAATATATCCCAAAATAAGGCATGGTTGTGTGCTAACGGGTTTGTAGGACTGCTTTTATTTGTTTCTCACTTCAATGACCTATGGGCCCAGATGATTTCTCTTTCCTTCCTATCTTGTTTCTTTTGAATCCTCTGTTGCTCCATCTTGTCGTGCCTTTCCTTCTTATCTTGTTTCTTTTGAACACAGTCTTGGTCCCTCTTTTGCTCTCTTTCCTTCCTATCTTGTATCCTTTGAACTATATCTTGCTCCTTGTTCTACTCTCTCTCCTTCCTATCTTTTTGCTTTTTAGCTCTGTCTTCATCCTTCTTTTGCTCTATTTCCCTACTCAAATTTGCATAGTAATCTAGCAATTTTGGTATGGCAAAAGTGGCAGGTGGAGAAGGCAATGAATAATTTCCTTTCTCTTCTTTGTACTGCAAGACAATACCCAATTTTTTGGCTCCATCCGCCAACCAAATGGTTGGGTAGGCACCGAGGGAAGGCTTAAACCATCATAACCCTCATTAGTAGTTCCCTCTACCAACCAAGAGGGTTGGGTAGGGGGTGATGGAAGACTTAGACTATCATTACCCATATTAATAGATCCATCTGCCTACCAAAATAGTGGGGTGGGGGCTGAGGGAAAAGTTAGACCGTTGTTATGTTCCTCACGTTGGTAGTCCACCATGTCATTTGTTTAATGATTAATTGTTTCATTCATTGTCAATTCCCAATTTCATGATGTTGTTGTTGGCCTGCCTGATGGAGTGGTAACTATGACAATTGTCTTTGCTTCTACATTTTTTTCTTATTTAGGGGGGAATGAAACCCCTCTTTGACATGTAGGCCACCTTGTTGTGGCTCTCTTCTTCATTGGCTTGGACCTCATATCAACTTTATATTGAACCTACACACATTATTGAGACATGTTTGAAACAATGATAAGAAACAGGTCATTGAACACCCTTAAAGACATAGTGATGCATGTTTTTATTTTTATTTCCTTTGTTGTTTTAGCTGATAGTTTATAATGGTAAATTCGGTAACAATTGAAGTTTTATGTGATCATACTAATTTGTTTGAATTGCACATGTTTGAAACATTTTCGATTGAAATGAAATGAGTTTGTGTAATGTCATAAAGCCGATTGGAATTAACAATGTAGACAACTGAAATTCATTGTCATTTATCAACAGGCATCAAGTATGAAACACCATGATTTTGAGTTACAAGTTTGTGATATATGAAAATGTTGAAATTAAACATTTATACACAATCATAAACAGTATAATTCAAAACCCCAGATAGTGAGTTAGAAATAATTTGTTGCAACAATGACATTGCCATTCAAAAAAGTGACCTAGCCTTGTGCAACAATCACATAGGGTTTAACAATCACATTCTAAGGAATTGGAAAGCATTGACATCCATAAACAATGTTAAGTTGTAACCCTAGATATTGAGTCAAAGGGTAGTTGGTGAGAAATATTTATAGTGCAAATAACTTATTTATATACCCAGGCATATATAACATAACGAAAGTACCAGGAATTAAACTAAAATTACTTGACATTCATAAATAGAGAAAGTTGTAACACCAAATATAATTGTGACACAGTGGTGCTCAAAAAATAGTTACGGTGCAGAGAACTGATCTATATTGGCAACCATATTGAGCATAAGAAAAGACCAACAAACAAACTTAAATGACTTGACATACATAAACACTGTAAGTTGAAACCCTAGATATTGAGTTACAGGTTTGTGGGTCACATAACTTTTACAGCGAATATAATAGATCTATATTGGGAGGCATAGAGAACATAAGAAGAATCCAGAAAATGAAAAAAACTTCTTGGACATTCACAAACAGTGTAAGTTAAAACCCCAGATGTTGAGTAACATGTTTTTTTGAGAAACGTTACCATCGCATACAACATATTGTTGTAGGGACATGAATAGTTTATATGAAAAAGCAAAGGTATGACTGTATGGTGAAAATCACTTGCATAGCACTGACTAGATTGACATTCATAGGCATAATCAAGAAAGTTTGAGATTGGTGTTCATAGGCATAAACAATCTGTTTGTGTAGAGTACCTGAATGATGATAGTGTGCTGCTGGTGTTGCTTCTTCTTCTCCTCTTTGTTCATTTGCCTCTAGGAATACGTTGCAACGAATATGAAAGTGAGACGTGGTAAATGGAAATGCAATTTTGAAATTGAAAATCTCTTTATATGTTCAATGTTGTTTGGTATGGAATCTTTAATTTCGGTCCTCCTTTTTCAAATTTGAAAATTTGTTTGGGCGCCTTCAATTGCATGGTTTGTATGTATTTATGGCGTGCAGTGTTTGTTTGCTGGTCATGCGATTGTGGTGGCCTTACTGCCATTGTTTTGGTGGTTGTAGGTGGCAAAAGAGGAGTTTGAACCAGTTGTCGTGCGAATGGATTTGATAGATGGGACAGTTATGAATGATTTCTTTTCCTTTCACTGTTGTATTGATGGCACAGTGGGATAGGGGGTGTGTTCGATTGGATTTGGTGATGGGACATTCTTGGCTCGTAGTTGTTCTTCTCCTACCACATGTATTAAAATAGTGGTCGTGAGCTAATGCAAGTGGTGATATTAAAGGGGAGCGTGGGTTATACTACTTTTATAGTTTGGGTGCAAGTTGTAAAGCTACGGGCCATTAAGAATCAATATGGCATGTATGTTTGTGGTGTCATATGTGCTTTGAATATTCTCTGACATGTAAGATTGTGATTACTTATTTGTGTTTAGGATAAATATAAACCGATTATAATACAATTTTGGCAGTACAGTGAATCGAGTACCCTTGTTGACTTTCTGGGTGAAAACCGGTTTACAACTGCATATTAAGGTGGTCTAATGTGGGGCCCACGTGGGACTACTTCCGTCCCTAGTATAGGCTCACGCCCTACTATGGCCCCTCTCCCCTATTAACTACAAATTTAATCTTTTCTTATAACGCTTTAATGAAGAACTTTACCCAATTTTACTTAAAATATTCACAAAAATAAAAATTTAAGTTGCATTATACATGATGACAAACAATGGCAGCTCTGAAATCAAGCAAGAGTCCTATGGTCGTGCAAATGGGTGGTTTCAGTTTGAAGGGTAGTATCAAAGGAGATCGGTGTTTTCCATTGGTGCTTGGAACTTGTTGGGCTAACATTTTGTTTTGAAGCATGCAACTACCTACCAAGCAGGAAGAATTAAGGTGGTTACCAAATCCCAAGGCGGCGGATGATTGGAGCGAGGAGAGTGAAGGGAGGAAGATGTATAAGTTTGTAGTCAGGTACTGTATGTCGACCATTTGTGTCCATGTCAGCCAATCAAATGTTTTGCTTTTAATTGTTGTGTCAACATCAATCATGTATCAGCGAGGGCACCAGGCATTATGCAGCTGTCTGTCTAATGCACACGGGTGGCTGCTTCATTCGTATGACAGCGCTCTCGCAGAAATCAAGACTACCTAGTTTAGACATTTGCAATGGCATTGAGCAATGTGAAAGTGAATTGATAATTGAAGCTAAATCGACGCGGCACGGCCAAATTATGGTACTGTTGATGTGACCAATTCAATGCTATAATGTCAGAGATTTTGTCAGGAGCTCAAACGATAATTTCCATGCTTCCCACGTCCACTCAACTTTTTTTGACCACTGTACGTAATTGGTTGACGCAGAATTTTATACAGGTTACGTCAACATCTTGTGGAAATTTGGAAAAAATTTAAAACTAGCAATTGGATTTCATGGATACGTACCATTTTTTATAACATATTATCATAATAATAATCTTTTAAACTATCTTCTTAGTAAGATTACTTCTAAAAAAAATTATAGAACACAACATTTTTACTAAAATTTTGTTTTTACAAGTGTTCTAAAAGAAAGTTAAGGCACACACATATTTTTTTATGTTAATTTATCAGAAAATAGAAAGCACATAAGCTTAGATCAAATAATTTCTAATAACAATCCACAAAATTTTACAATCACAATAGGGAGGAGGATCCAGTAGTTGAACATCCTAACTTCGTGCTTCTCAAAATCTTACATGAAAATTTCAGATCACTCTTAATTTTTTACCACAGCGTACTTGGCAAGTCCCCTGCGTATAACTAAGGTTTCAAGGCCATCTCATCAAATATGATGCCACATCAACATATTTTTTATAGAGGTGTCCAAAAAGGCCCCAAAAAAAGAGACCAATACTTGTGCACTAAATCATATTTTATTGGTGTGTTGATGTGACATCACATAATTTGTTGTTTTTTAGATCTAAGGAATACATTTCATTCAATTATGGGTAGTCATCATCAACACTAACAACTTTAAAGTCACAACTATTGATCTTTTTTAAATCAACAAATGCTATAACAACTATTGGAACATGCTCATATTGGGTCCTCTCCTCTATGATATGTATGGATGGAGATAACCCTTTTGAGTGAAAAACCCCATACAACTAATCATATTATAGTAACAATACAAATTCACACACATGTCTTTACATGAGTATCTCCAACATTAAATCTAGAGTAATTATGATAGCATAATGACATCTATGTGGCAAACTAAAAATTTATTTCAATCACCCAATAAATAGAAGAACACAAAAGGGTGAAAGTTTTAAGTTGTGTTACACTTCAAGCCAACCTATAAGCATAAGTGAATTTAACCATTTATAATTAAAAGTCAATTTTAGTTTAATGCATTGTATAGTTAGATTCTTTCTAGCTAATTTAGAAATAGACCACAACTTTTATAATTAAAAATGTCTACTAAATATATATTTGGCATAATTTTGAGACCAATTTATCAATAAAATAAAATTTCTATTTAAAAAGTTATATCCCACTCAATCTCATTTTCAACATTTTATTAACAATTAAATTACAGTGTCAATTTTATAAAAATATATATTCAAATAATTATAAGAAAAAAAATTAAAATATATATTTCATTATTTACATTATTTCAAAATTTAAAATATAAATATCACTTTATAGTGATTCAATTTAAAAATTTATATCAATATTAGTTATTTTTTGTATAAGAGTGTCACAGAACTTTGAACTTTCACCCAAACAAGAAACCATCCAATAGTTTTGAAAAATCATGAGCTACATGCTGATATGATGCCAAAACCCATTGACCAAATTCTAATACAACATACCAAATTTAAATTCTTAGGTTATATTTAAAATATTTTTTTACAATTGTAATAACTTATCATCGCTTGTCATAAATAATGTGTCGATGCAAGATAATGGGTCCACTTTTTGACTAAATAGTGAAAAAAATATAACTTTTTTAAAAGTTTGTCATAATTGAGATATGAATTCAAAGCACATATATATAGAATATTAATATAATGTAAACCTATGAAATGCAAGGTTTTATTTGAAGTTTTCAAATATATAATTTACTATAATATCTATTGTTGACATCTCATTTATTATGTATCTTTCCTCTATGCACTTAAGTTTCTTTTAACCCATCGTTTCTAATGGGTAAAAGAAAGATAATGAATCCACTTTAAATGGAAATGTTTCAATTAGAATTTTTTTGATAGGAACATGTACTTGTTCCATAAAAAAATAGATAACCATTTAGGTACGAGATCTTGAGCCTAAACTCCTACCCATATGAAATGGATACCTATTTTGGTTTTTAAAATGAGGATGCATTTTAAATAAAAATGGGTACTCATTTTAAATAGAAATGGCTACATGTTTCAAAATGAACATGTACTTTAAAATAAAATGAGTGTTACACCATATCATATTCCTATTTAGAATAAATACACATTTTGGAGTAGGTACATGTTCCATAAAATTTTAATATGTGAAACTCAAGATTTTTTCTTTTATTTCAAGCTCAAAAACTCAATCATCAACCTTCTAGACATGTGCAAGTACAATGCCATGTTACTGAGCAAGAGAAATTTTGACTTTAGCAATATGGTTGTTGACTTGTTTATTTTATTTTTGGACCAAATTAAAACTCATTACAAATGACAATGTCTAGTTTCAAATATATAATTTTATTATTGTGGGAGATATTTTTATTTATTAATTAATTTTTAAACAAAAGGACTCATAAATTTGAAATGACATATATTACTATTTATTAATAACTTTAAATTTTATTTTATTTTTTGAAAAAAAAACCGAACTAAACTAAACATCATTTGGTACATGAAAAAAATATTTTAAAACTAGTTTAGCTCAACCGGTGTTAGCCATACATGAAGGGTTATAAAATAAATTAGGATTTACAATTTTAAAAATTACTTCTAATCCTATACAAAACTAACTTTTATCATTTGTGTATTAAAGTAAATTACATATTTGAAAACCAACTTTTATCATCTACGTATTAAAATAAATTATATATTTGTAAACTCTTACATTTCATATTTTTACACCATTTAATATTCTATGGGCAAGTGCTTCAAATTTTTTACTCCAACTATGACAAACTTTAATTTTAGGAAAAAGAGTTCCACTTTTGGCCAAAAAATGGACCTAACTTCATGAACAAGTGCCCTCTAAAAAATATTTGTATGGGTATTCATTTTCTTAAGCATTATTTTCTTTGTTCTCCATGTACCTATTCATGTTTCAAATATTACTAGGATCTCAAAAACTTAATTTTTGGGGATTTTGGTTAAGTTCCTCAATTTTTGCTACAATTTATAGGATTTCCCTTCCAATTAGATGTGGAATTTCCTATAGTCTTTCCTGTAGTCTTTTTTCCCAAGTTTACTTCACAATTTATTTTGACCTCCAACAAGATAATTCACTTTTATAGAGAATCCCCACAAATTCCCTTCCTCCATCCACTTGTCCATTTTCACTCACCTCTACATCCTTTTTGGGATATTGAAGTGTAACTAGATATCTTCCCAACTTCACTTCAACATCATTTTCTTGTAAATATTTATTTTCTTCATTTTCTTCCCACCTTGCAAGATTAAATGCAACTAAATGCATTCTCATATCCACTTTCAACATCTACTTTAGTGTCATTTCCCCATTAACTCTAATTTTTACTTTCCTCCTCTTCCTTTTTTAAGGAATTTGAAGTGCAATTACGCAATTTCCTTTCAAATGTTCACTTCAATAGCTTGACTCAACATATGTTCTCTTCCATTCCCTTTTCTCTTTAGTTTGTGGGTTTTTAACTTTCATTTGAACTTCTTATTCACCTTCAACTTCACTTGCAAATGGAGTTTCTACAAAGCCTTTTCCATAACAACCACTTTTTTCTCATTTGCTCTTACAAGTTTCAACCCTCCGGCTATATGTGAAACAATTCCTATTTCCTTTTAAGCATCTATTTTTTTCCATTTCCTTCCCATGTAGATTACAATTTTGACTTCATATACAAACTACATAGTATGTGTTTTTATTTTAAAATATATATAACCTATACTTATAAGAGTAGGAGACTAATGTCTATTTATCTTATAAATGACTATTGTCCTTTATTTGGAAAAAAAATATATCCTATATTTTATGATGAGAAGGTTAAGGCCTTTGCTTATGATCATTCTTGGTGTATTGGTGTTGCATGTTTTGAGTTTTGTGTAGTGTTGTGGCATCTTGAGTGCAAAGGTGTGCAATGTGATGATATCACATTTATATTGTAAAAAAATATTTATCCATTCCATAACCCACTAATTTTTTAAGCAAAATCTTAAAATATTACATAATTACAATTTTGACTTTATATACAAACTACATAATATGTATTTTTATTTTAAAATATATAATCTATACTTATAAACATAGGAGGCTAATGCCTAGTATCTTATGGACGATTGTCCTTTATTTGGAAAAAGCATATCCTATATTTTATGATGAGATAAGGCCACTTTCTCTTTATTTGAAAAGATATATCCTATAAATATAAAAGTAGAGAAAACACCACTATCAAATTCGAAAATGTCTTATCTATATTTGTAAGAGTAGAAGACAAGTGTCTCTTAATTGGAAATGTGTATTCTATATTTATAAGAATATTACTTGACTAAGAAATAATGTTACGTCTACCCAAAAATAACAAGAATAGGCTCTTGTCATCCGTGAAAGAATGATTGATCGAGCAATAAATTAGCTACAGCCCCTTCACGGAGAAAACAGTACTGACGACAGTAACATCATGAGAACAGATGGAAAGGTCGGCAGGATGCGGTACTTAGAGTAGGTGAAAAATGAGTATCGGAAATACTAATAATATTAATAAGAGAGGAGATGTGATGGGTGCATGTGCTTCCATGTGCCTCTTTGCTCCAATACGGTCCACTTCCTTTCTTACTTTACCTTATCCACTCTCTAACTTGTACCTTACTCCATAACCAATGCTCTCATACACAACAAAATTAACAAATCCCATTTTTCATCAATCTTATGGTTTGTTAACCATGAACGGAAGGGTTGATATCTTTTTCAGGGAACTCTATCTCAAGCGCCTTATTCCAGCTCTCAAAAACCTACAGAAGTCCACCAGTAGTAGTAAAGGTGATGAACCTGATAACCCATGTTCGAGTCGCAATGTAAAGCTTGCCGCAGATGTATCCCTTGCCCTAACTGCAAACCGCGCAGCCTGGGGCCGCGCCCTCCTTAACAGAATTTCTACCGATGAGAAAAACAGACCTGCTCTCAGGAAAATTCTGGAGCCCAAGAAATTCAAGGCAATAATGGCACGGAGGGCAAGATACCAATCTCGTTTCAAACTGCAGTCCAGGCGAAAACATGCCCACATGCAGCGCCACAAGAAATCAAGTCAGAGTTTATCTCGATATTTCTCTTCTACGGGAATCGAAACTGTAACCTCATCGAATGCCCGGGTTCTAAAGAGACGTACAAGGAAACTGCAAAGGCTGGTTCCAGGCGGAAAATCAATGGACACATCCTGTTTGCTCAGAGAAACAGCGGATTACATCTCATGTCTTACAACACAGGTAGAAGTCCTACAATCTTTAGTAAATTCTCTCGATCATGACCATTATTCCCCTTGAACATTGAAGAGATTTAAAAGAAAAAAATAAAAACTTGTAAGCTGGATATCATGTTATACATATATATTTGTCTTCCAAAAATGTCTTTTTTCACTTCCAAATTATGAAGCTCATAGTTGTTTCGGGTTTTTCCTTGAGAGTAAATTTTGAGCAAATTCGATTTCCGTGGAACTTAAGAATGATTTTTTATTTTCCATACAGTTTTTGTTGATTTGAAAAGCAATACAGTTCCTTACATCCTTATTAACCCAAAGAAGTTTGGCTACTGCTACTTTGATTCTGTGTTGATGATTCTTCTCGGAAGGAAATCCTTTTTTGATTTAGGTTAACATATATATAACAGTCACTTACTGTTACTGATTAGCGAACAGTAACTTTTAGCCATCAGATTATTTCATTATTGGACCGCATCAGAAAGCTTGCTAGTACAACCATTATTTGAGCATATCCTTTTAGCTCACCATGATATGAGCATAAAATGGGAAGATCTGTTACTAACCTTTGGGGTTTGGCTGCTCCACAGTTTCTTAGTACGGTTTCTCCTCAAAACTGAACATGGGTGGGCTTTTTTTAAACCATTTATCTCACTTGCCAGACATTTTCGCCATCTTGGTCTTCAATCATTTTTTTTTTTCACCAAATTCTCGCTTTTTCAGTGTTTAATTAAAATATGTAAATTTATACAAAAGGATTGTAGTTCAATTAGTTGAGTATGATTGGTGAGGCTGATGGTCTGTTTCTTGATTACACCATCTACTAAGGTTCAAACCTCTAGAAATATGACAAAGAATGAAGCTAGGATATGGATATCTTTAGTCCGTGGCTCTTGACTGAAGAAATATCAGCTATAACGTAAAGAAGGAAGATGGGATTTGAATACCTTTCATTCTATGACTATTGACTGAAGAAATATCAATATAAACTCATACTCTCATATCAAATAACAAAACAAACTCATAAAAAATAAAAAATCCTCCATAAATTTAAAATCTGTGAACTTTCTCTTCCTCCAATGGGGAGGCTAAATCGGAGTGCTTTATCTTGGACGGCAAAAGCATCCACTTAGTTTGACTTGTGTGGCCGTTACTCATCAATTGTATATTCCTTTCACACAATGAAAGGAATTTTTGTTACCTTTCGCCTTTAACTGGATTGATACCTTAAAAAGATCCTTTTTATTATTTCTTTCTTCACTGCCCAGATTCTAAAACTGACTAAATTAGGCATCGTTTGATCTTTTTCCGTATGAAGACTAACCTTTCTTGGCTGAACTACAGAACGATGTTTACTTCCCAAGGCATTGTTAATTTTCATCAGAGATTTAGTTAAGACGAAAACCCCTGCTTTCTGCCTAATCAGTTGCAGGTTTTTCTGTCACAGAAAAACGAGAGGAGTAAGTTTGAAAGTTCTGTCAATCTAAAAAACCATTTTCCAAATTTTGAATTAGAATTTACTGTTCATGAACTGGTATCTACTGTTCATGAACTGGTATTTACTGTTTATTAACTGGTATCTACTATCGACTATTTCGTCTCGTACGCATTTTCTTGATTTCACTACACGTGTAATTGTGCCAATCAATAAAGTCGGCTTTTAAGTTAATGTAATGTTGACCTTAGATAATTAAATTAGATAAACGTATGTAATTAATTTAGTATATATTAGTTTCTTAAATAGTTATAGTTGAGATTAATATATTTGATAATTGTGATAGTTATTTTTAAAATTAAATGTAAATAGGAGACTGAAAAATAGTTTTTTCGAGTAGATTTTAATATATTTTTTGTTTGTATCTTAATATTGTGATCTATCAGTTATATGAATAGCTCATATTTTGCACTATAACTCTACTTTGGGGTTAATTTCAATTGTTTAAGTCAAATATGCAATTATGAACTCATTACTTGCCTTTAGATTTGACCTTGTACAATGCACAATGCTGCTTTGTAATTCACTAGGTTGGTCTTCATCTACTTTCCAACTTGTGCTTTTTTCCTTTTTTTTAATGGAGGATTTTATATTGTGCACAAGTTTGTTTTTCTACCCAATACAAGACCACAAGCATATGCTAGTACTTCTTCGATTGAAAGCCAAGGACTAAGGGGTATCCATTCAACCAAAGTGCCTTTCACTAAAGGGATATTTACAAGTTTACAATCTTGCCACATTAAACCTCTATAAAATAGTTTCATAGTATTTCCTCTAGTTCAACCATAACTTCTTGTTAGCTATGTCTCATGCCTAGTATGTACCTTGCAACACCTATGTCCATTTCATTTCAAATTTCTTAGACAACTAGTCTTTATGTTCTTTAACTATTTCCATACTGTTTCTAGTCGAAGTAGCCAGTTCTGGTATTGGTTCGGGTTCGGGTTTGGGTTCGGGGGTTTGGTTCACCAGTCTGGCTAATTTTTTTGAATTAGGATTAGAATATCACATAACATCATATATACAACAAAACCACCATAAACTTGAATGCCACTTAAAACATGCATGATAAATATTCATCGTTGAAACTTCAAGTTCAATATTATAACACTTTTAAAGTTTTAATCATCATATGGATTATATAAATGATCAATATCAATGATAACATTGACATTAGATGATGTAGGAATACTAAATGAATCACAAATAGTGCTAATGGCACCTCACTAACACTAGTATTGTGCCCATGTTGTTGCTGGATATCAAACTCCTCATATGCAATATGGTGGAGAGTGGAAGCATCCAAGTCAGTATGCTCTGGCTCTATATCCCATAACTTCGTCTCCCCTTCCTTGTAGTCATGTTTGTGTGAAAGGAGACACAAGTTGAAATGCTCTGGCTTTATATCCACAAATTATAAATGAAACTTTAAAAACTAAAATATAATTTTTTTATTAAACTTGTGATAAAACTTTGATTGCAAGGGGTTGAAAATGTTGGAAGTATTATCCATGGAAGTACCACCAAATATGAGCATCCTTTAAGAACCTATCACGAAGAGCATCAACACCTTGACCATTTGAGTGTACAAAATCAATGAACTCATTCATGACTACACCTCACAATTCAGGATCAGGAAAGAGTCTCATGAATGCTGCCCTTACCCTTCAACCACTTCAAAATCTCTATATGGAGGAATCCTTCCTAGCACAAAAAGAATCTGACTACTATAGTATTTTGGAGTCAATGCAATGGCAAGAAGATGTAACAGAGTTGTCATTTTGTTTCATCTTTCTTCAACAATTGTTTACACTTGTTTGAATAAATTCTCCTCAGGGTCTTGCTCTTTTACATTTATAGTGCACTTGATCTTCTCAAGCATTGAGTCTATACCATCATACCTCTCACCAATGCATGGCTTGTCCATGTCAGTATAGCGAATCATACTCAAAATGGGCTCAGTGAAACTAAGGAGATTCTCCACACGAACCCACCATGAGTCATCTAATATGATCCTCTTAATATTTGTTGCCCTTTTAGTGCTACTTTGCCTCCATACAGAACAATTTTGGCTAATTGCCATGCTAGAAAGTGACTCTAACTTTCACAAGTCGTCTCAAGACGACTGCGCTAAAGAAAAAATGGGTATCCACAACGATATCATGACATAACTCGACCACAATAACCCTGGACACAATAACCCCGTCATAATAACCCAAGGACAAAATAACCCAGGGTCATAATAACCCAAGCCAAAATAACCCATGGTCAGAATAACCCATGGACAAAATATCCCCGTAAGAATATAGAGAAAGGAAAAAAAAAATTATAAATTACATATGGGTTGTTCTGTCCATGGGTTATTTTGACCATGGGTTATTATGACCCTGGGTTATTTGTCCTTGGGTTATTGTGATCGGGTTATTTTGTCCAGGGTTATTTTGGTCGGGTTATTATGTCCTATAACCCTCTGCAACCTATTACAAATTAAAATTTTAAAATAATGATTAGAATTTAAAAACAAACTTTAAATAAGAATTTCAATTAGAGTACACAATCAAATTATGAAAACAAAAAATGTAAATATTACTTCACTTATCTTCAATAGCTCCAATTTTGAAAATGATCTAAAGATCTCTTGAGACAAGTGGTGTTTGGTGATGAACATCTGAATGTCCTTAGTCTCTACATACAATTCTTTGATCCAAACAATTTTATTCCTGATCTTTTGCAGCATAAGATTGAGTGAGTGGACAACACAAGGTGTCCAAAAGACTTGTGAATATTGTTCCTCAACCAACAACCCTGTAGCTCTACAATTCTTGGTGTTGTTTGTTACAACTTGAACAACATTGTGGGGTCCCACTTCCTCAATGGCTGTAATGAGAATATTAGCAATAAATTATCCATCTTTTACTTGCCCCTCACAATCCACAACTTTCAAAGACATTGCCCCTTTAGGGGACACCACTATGACATTGATCAAAGGCTGATTTTTTGAATCCTTCCAACCATCCGAAAGAATGGATAGACTTGTCTTAACCCATGGATCCCTTATGGGTTTCAATGAATCTTCAACCAATGTGACCTCTTTTTCCAATAAGGTGTCATGCACCTTCTCATAACCCGAGCCCTTGTACCCTTTTGGAGCTTCATTAATTGTTCTCAACATCTCTTTCCAATATGGAGAACAAACAACATTAAAAGCTATTCCATTTGCATATATACATCTTGCTACATTTTGGTCGGCAATGGCTCTACTCTCATTTCAAAATGCAAGTTCCAAAGGCCTCTTTGGATTTTTGTTTGCAATGGGTTGTACACTTTTAGCTTGAGGATCTCCAGAGTGGCCATAATGGGTGGTCTTCTACCACAATATTGGAATTAGATGGGGCAACATTCCCTTCGATTTATTTTTTAATAAAGGGTGATTTTTTTTATGGGTTTTCCGCGCATCTACTGCTTCTTGCTCCATAATGTAGCCTATGACTATCTCACATGGAATAGGTACATTGTCTTTTCGAGGGAAAGCTTTGATGCCTTTCCCAGGTATGCCACACAAATGTGCTTTCACCAAAAAATATGAAATAGAATATTGGACATCACATCCATTGCATTTCCAAATGTAACCACCACCACCTATAACCATTTGTATCATTTCAACTTACTTACATAGAGGAGAATTCAAATTTGTTTCAAACTTTGATTTAGTTGCGGAGCCAGAGGTAGAACCAATTGACATTGTGATTCTTATGGCAATTTTTTTTGCAAACAATACATTCAAAACAAAAATAAAAAATTTGAAAATAAAATACTTATTTATAAAACACAACTCTTTTGAATCTTTCATACATTCATAGAAGAATAGAAAAACATCTAGATAAAATGAAACAAAATAAATTTTCATGTTTGTAAAACAAAAAAATGGATGAAAAAACTCAAAAAAAAAGAAAAAACTCACCTCTTTGCAAAATAGTCCTTCAACAATTTTTGTGGTAGCCAAAGAACACTTGCAAATGTGTAGGAATGTCAATGCAATCATTTCTATAAGCTTCAATGATCAAGCTTCAACTCCTTTTGTCAATCCAACAAGTAAAAATAAATGTTCGGCCTCTTGGAATGAAAATTGCTTGTTTGCAAAACAAATGAATAAGAATGAGGTAGTTTAGGTGTTTAAAGTGATTTAGAGGCCACTTTTAGGGTTTGCTTAGGTGTGGGTAAAAGTAAAACCCCAAAAAATGTTAAAAAAATGCAAAAAAGTGTCTTTTTTGCCAGTTGGGTGTTGTGGGTTTTGTCTGGGTTCTCTTTGCTTCGTTTGGGTTTTCCCAAGTTTGTTTGGGTTCCTCCTAGTGAATCAGACTAGTTTTTGCAGTACCCTAGTTGAACCCACAGGCGGACCAGCCTAGGACTAGCACTAGAACCGAACTGAACTTGAACTTGGGGCTGGCAAGGGCGAACTCGGTAACACAGTTTCTAGTGATAAGCATATCGTTAATATATAAAACAATAATTAAAATATGATCAACAACAAATTTACAGTACATAGTGATCAAATTTACTCCTAGAAAAACCTACTTTCATTACATATACATGCAAATTTTGAAACCACATATGCAGTGATTGCTTCAAACTATACAAATAATTTTTGATCTTATAAATTGAATCTTCTCTTCCCTTAACTTCAAATTCTTCAATTTGTTTCATAGACTTACTCCTCTGAATCTCTATGCAAGAATGTAGTCTTGACATCCATCTAATCTAATTTCAAAATTAAAAGCAATGCTAATAGATAACAATAATTAAATAGTGTTCAATTTAGCTATAGGAGAAAAATATCACCGAAGTTAGCTTACTTAATATGGGAATACCCTTTTAGTGCTAGCATTTGCTTGTTATGTTTAAAATGTACCATCTACACTAAAATTATTTTTGTAAACCCATTTGCAACTAATAGGTGTTCTCCCTTCAAGTGGATCAATCGATTCTCAAGCCTTACATTTATCTAAGGCCAACATCTCCTTCTTGGCCTTCTTTTAAGACTCATTTTTCCTTAAAGTTAGAGCTTCACTCGCACAATTTAGACTATTTTTTATTAGGCACATGAACAAATTCCTCACATCTAAATAACCTCAAATGTGTAACAATAGGATCAGTACTTTTCCACATTTCATATGCTACGATATCCTCAAGTTTAGAAGTAGGATTAGGATTACTTGTTTATGAAATAACCAGTTATCGCTTCAACCCAAAACAATTACTCTAGCCTTGCACTCTTGAATTTTTTTTGGCTCAATCCATCAAGGTTTTGTTCATCCTTTCAACCATCCCATGTTATTGTGGAGTATAGGGTATTGTCCGCTACTTAATAATTCTAGTTGTAGATGGGTGGCTTAACACTGCCACCAACTTAGGTAAAGCACAAGTGCACTTCACCTTTCGAGAAAGGAAATCAACTACCACCAAAGTCTATATCACTAGGTCATGGACATAGAGGATACCTCGATGAGTATTTAGGTAATGTTGTTCTAATTGAAGAGGAGTGTGGTAATTCTAAGTGTATTTAAACAAATATGTGGTTTATTTCAAAAAAATGATTAATATTTTTGGACTTATCATTCATTAAAATTGATTAAATAATTCATTTCATCCACATAATTATCACACTATGAAAGACTATAAATGAACAAGCACTTGCAATCATGAAAAAATAGATTTATAATTTAAAAATATACAACTTTTAATACTAAATCTAAATTGATCTTAATGAAATATATAAAAAATACAAAAGATAAGGATTTGAGAAGAGAAATGAGCTTATTTTATGAAGATTATATATGACCTAATTGAGATGACAAGTCCCTTTAAAAAATAATCCTTGATTGACTAGTATACATAGAGGCATGGACACAAGAAGGTGTATTAGTCTAAGGGCCATCAATGATGAATAAAAATGTAAATTACCACCATATACACATGTGCAAATCGAGTACATAAAGTCCTCACAAAATTTAGTCTATGAAATATTCTATTTATCGCTTAGGAGGATACTTCAAGCTCATTTGAGCTATACAAATTCATTAGGATAACATTGCTCATATTTGGAAAACTCTAAAAGGAATGAGTTTTGAACACTCTCAAATAAGTTTAGCTATGCACTTAAATACAAAGTCTAAAATGTATCATTTTTATGCCACCAAATTAGCTAAGAACATTAGATCACTAGTTCACATCAATAACTATTCAAGTTCAAAAGATCAAATAGCCTAGGCTAATTGAGTATTTAATTCATAAGGCTACTAGGTCTTCTTGTAGTCTTCCTCAAGTGACAATATTTTCCAATAAGACGAAGAAATATCATAATTTATTGGATTAGCTCATTCTTCTTGTTGAAATATCTCTTTCTAGTATACTCTCCCCATATAACTTGCTTTAGAAAAAATCCCAACAAAAAAACATGAGCTTCTCTATATAGCCTCCAAAATTCATGCAACATGTAGTCAAAATCGCCACTTCAAGGTGAATGTCCTTGTATGAGTAGGAATTCCCCTTCATAAGAAGGTGAATGTCCTTGTATGAGTGGGAAATCTCTAGGCTCTCTCTCATGACACCGAGCAAAATAGATCTAGATATCAAGGTGAAGATCTTTGTTGGCATGAAGTGACATACTTTTCTATGTAAAATTAACCTCCATAAGTATTTATTTGGAAATTATAAAAGAAACATAACATGGCATGATAAGAATGCATTCCCTTACATAAAAATTGGGTGATCCCACAATACTGGTTTACAATTTTTGGGAGATCCTATTTTTATTGAAATCACATATTTTTATAAAATATATTGATTTAAGCCTTGAAAAGTTCCATTTAAAGGATTCTAATTGAAGAGGGTTTGATCGAACCACCTTAGATCAAACCCCTTGAATAGAACCTCGCTAGTTTTAAATCATACCTATAATGGAGTCTCCTTTACACCTATCAAAATGTTGATAAAAAACCACCTTTGATTTACCTTTTGGGGGATCAAATGAATTCATTTAAAAATTTATTTTTGTAAGTATGTAGTCCTTATTATAAGCTTCCCAAAAAGTATAATTTTAAATAAATTTAATTTTATTATTATATTTATTTTTTATTTCTTGTGAATGTAGGGTTTTCATTGAAAATCAAGCTCTCTATTTTGCACATGTGGAAAAATAGCGATTATCAAAAAAATTGAAAAATATTAGTGCACTAGATATTGATGTCCTTGATCCAATAAAAAAAAGAATTTGATACATACAAAAAAAGTTATGTTGTATACGGTCAGCCTATGTCGAATTGTAATTGGTTTGACTTCAAAACTTGATTAATGAAAATATTCAATAAAACACTATGAAACCAAATGAAAGTGCTAGATATCGTAGTTACAAATCTAAATTCGAAAAAATAATTTTATTCTTCATGGAAAAAATGTTATCTTTGTATCTGGTGAACAACACTCCTTAAAAATGGTGTTTATTGAAAAAAAAAAAATCGAAAATGGAAAAAGAAGTGCAATTTGATTTAAATTTTTTTGAAAAAAATATATTTAGAATTTACAAAAAAATGTCACAAATCACTAGTTTGCATCATCTTCAAATTCATCACGATTTAGTTGCTATAGGTGCCCGAAAGTGAAAACTTAGTTAGAAAAAAATAGTCCAATGTCCAATTTGGCCAAAAATTGTAAACCAATATTGTGGGATCACCCAACTAAAGAGATATATCCTAGTTTCAATATGATTAATTATAGACAATACATTTTTTAACACAAGGAGTGTTGAAGTGTTGAACCACCTTCTTAGACCAATTGTATGAGATACCATAACATAGTTCCTCTCATAATTAATATGAAGCCTCCATCTCCTATAGCTAACTCCAAAGAATGAAAATTACTTGTTTTTATATGATATACCAATACCAATATATATAAAAAATATTATCACGAAAGATATGCTCCTATGGTTTCTAGGTGATCCATTCCTATTTTATCTTCAAATCATATTTTGGATGTATTTATCTTGACTATAGTTCTTTATTTATGAGTCTCACGATTTACCTATACAAAACTATAACAATATCCTCTTTAACTTAGTGAATTTTAATGATGCTATCTTACAAGAATAAATAAAGACACACAAACATTAGATTTATTTGAATATAAGGATTACTTAAATAAATAAAATATGATACACATTTCACCCATACTTCATTTTGGTTTCATCTGAATTTAAGTCCAAAATATAGGCTATATTTCAATATGTATGTTACATTCCTTATGGCTCGGTCTATATAAATCATCATTATTGTGGCTTTTGACATATAAAGTCTCTTAACAAAGCCACATCTTGCAATATATAGACCTCACAAAAACTATAGTTAGAATGTAACAAAATATTCATGATGCATGGATGAACATTTGTAGGTGAAGAAGGGTCTAATGATGCCTCTAAGATATATTAGATTATAGGCCTATGTGGCAAAAAACCCTAGCTGCAATCATCCCCAAAGTTTTGACAATTAAAAGAGGTCAACAATAGGCTTGGGATGGAAGCATAAATGATCAACTACAATGAAATCTACCTATCAATTTTATGCCCAAAAGTAATGGCAAATTATAATTTAAAGAACACATAATTAGACAACAATTAAAAGCATCACATGTGGGATGAGCTAGATCCAAAGTAGGATGCACAATGACCAACCAAGTTACACAATTGTAATGTTTGGCTACTAGGGATGAATTATGCATTATCAACTGTCACCAAACACATGACTAGAACATCCCTTCTCGACAAATTTAATGTTGAAAGTAAGGTGAAAGTATGTTCTAAAGCACTAATCTAAATAGTTTAAGTGTTTTAATGACTTTTCTTCACCCACAAGGGGTTTCCACTATATAAATGCTTCTACCAAGGGACCTTCATGAGCATGAAGGCTTCCAAACCATAACATCTTCTCTTCCAAAGGATAACAACCTCCCTCCAAGGAATACACATTCTCATATAGTGCACAAAGTTTCTAAAAGACAAAATAGTTGTATTAGGGTATTATAGCACCATAAAAAGGCATAACAATATGAATTTCCCTTTTTAAATTATGATGCTCAAATCCATCCCTAGACCATAATTAAATAAAATCCTAACATAGACATACTCATACAAAAATAAAATTACATGCATTGGGATAATGATACAAAGGATCACTAGAAGATACCAAGAATGCAAACAAATGACAAATCAATAGGAATAATATAATGCAAGTAAGAAAATTTTCAATTAAGAGAATCCTTGAGAAATAATGAAAGTAACACAAGAAGGGGGTCATGATCAAATTCAACCAAATGAGAACCATATAGTTCTGGTTTGTGCCACCTATACCACAAAATAAAATAATCTCAAATGTAATTATTAGTAGGCCCCTATTCACACTACCATATTTAAGCCTACTAAGGTCGTGTTTTTTGTGTCTCAAGTAATAATATGATTTAATCCTCAATTAGGGTTTCTTTATCCTTTATCAATAATTTATTCGTTGTATATTGTACCAATTATCAATTATTGCTTTAGTAAAATTCTCAAGATTCATAGAAAATCAATTATTTTTTCTCTCTTATGTGATGGGGTGTTTGTGGTTACATGTGATCTTTGGGGTTGTGGGGTTCAATCATCAACTCCAACATGGTATAAGAGCTCCAAATCTACAATTTACTATTTTTCTTGAGGGATTTGGTCTTCAACTTTCAAATGGTGCATCTTGGAGAAAAATAAGCATCATCATTTCATTTAAAATACCCAAAATCTCTAAGATCATTTGTTAAATTGTTAAAAATTTGAGCTCAAATAATTTTTGAGGCATTTTCATGGGTGCTATATTTTAGCAAGATAAATTCTATATAGTCATATAGATCCATATGATTGGAAAAGTGTATGCATCATAGTAGTCATATGATTTCCATCACTATAGTCTATGTAATTTTTTGGGCATTTCTAAGAAAATATTGTGAGTTTTCTTAGTACACAATGATTTTTTTAGTGGTGACTAAAATTTTGAGGCATATGATTTTTAGTCAATTCATAGGACTCATTAGCATCATTTCTTGCAAATAGTGTTTTATAAAAATCTTCACCCTACTTATATCTATGATTAGGGGTTGTGAGTAAAGGATCTTTCCCAATGGGCCACTCCATAATGGAACCACTAGAAAAGCATTGTTGTCTTTGAAAAAAACTACCCAATCATTGCCAAGGGAACTGTTGCCTAATCACCATCTGAACTCTACTAGATATCAACCCAATCTAGTGGTGTCAGCACCCAATAACTAGATTTTTGGCCACGAACAAGACCCCTTGACCAAATTTATGCCATAAAGTAGCTATTTTTTAATTTTTGACATAACTTGGGCATGCAGTATTATATTTTTGAAAATGAATAAGCAACGAAAATATAGTTTGGAGCAATACCTAGTGTTATTAGTTTTCTTTTGTAGATTTTGTTGTTGGTGCATTTTATTGCTTGTATAAGGCACATAATCTTTAGATTTTGAGCTCATAAATTTTTGCTAGAATATCTTACTTTTGTGGTGTTGTAAAGGTATTAAGGAGTCTTTAAAGTCATATATGCATTTTAATAGAATCTTCTCAAGGTATATTTTATTTAGTTTATTGTATATTTCACATTTTGGTTGGTTACTTGGACATCATAACTCCTAAAAAAATTAATTTGCATGAGGACTCATTTTAGTTGATTTATATGTAATGAAATTATTAGTATTGGATTTTATCATTTGAGAAGTTATCATGATTTTTTATACGCATCCTTCTATGGTAATCCTAGATAAGGATAATTATGATCCTTAACAAAATAGCATCTTGAGATATCTCAACCGAATTAATCTATTGACTTATCTTTATGGACTCATACTTGAACCAAACACACCAAGGAGAAAAATAGCATGATTTTATATTATTGATCATGTTGTAGAATTCATTTTCTCTAGTGTTGATGATGACAATATGTGTGCTATACTAAACCTTGATTATATTTGTGCACTTTGGACTAGAATTTAGGATTTTTTTTTTTATAACCCCATATCTCTCCATTCTTAGATGATATTTCTATAAAGTATCTCATTCCCCTTGATTATGTAGATAATATGCCCTTTGATGATAATA